>JAUKPP010178711.1:0-24687 GCA_032273245.1 Phyllaplysia taylori
CCCCCCCCCTTGAGAGCTGACGTCATTAAAGAACGGTCCCTAAACTGTGTGCTGAGGGCAGTGTGTGTGGGGAATAGTAATTTCATGTGAGATACGTACGTTACTCTTGTTAACTTGTAGTTGTACAAAACTGCTTCTCAAAGAACTGTATTATTATTCTCTGTCGGGCCTTGTCTGAAACAAGTCAACCTGGAGCAGGTCATGTGGCTTGACATCTTTTTTGGTTTTTAGTTTTGCATCCCTTGCAACACTGTAGTAAGGTCATTTAAATTAAGAGACGGGCTACTTCAACCCTGCATGTCAGAGCCAACCGAGGCTGAGAGGGACAGATCCCTGCAGAAAGTCGTGCATTACAAACTGCATAAGTCGACATTGCTGGGACTATTGAAATCACGTCGAATAAAGAGAAAGTCGACTTAGGGATGTCGCTGGAGTAAAAAGAGAAAAAGTTGGGGTTTCCAAATCGTGTTGACGTAAGCCGAATGTCGAGTTAACAGACGTCGAACAGTTTCTACCGTAACTGCTCGTCCCCACTTGTGAACTGGTGAATTGAACCCGGGTCTTTTCCATGATAGTCTGAGAGCCTGATCCTTACAACTTACACCACATATGCCTGTCATTACCTCTTTACCATCCGTGAGGGCTCTTTCATTATTTGGATTAAGTTTGATTTGTGTGGTACTATTATTACTATTCTATCAGATTACCAGCCTCTGATAGTATCATCAGGCAGACGAGAGTTAAAAGAGAGGGCGGCGTTTGTCCGTTTCTCTTCTGGGATGTAGTATCCCTGACAGGCAGAGTTGAAGAGCCGTCTCTTTTGTTTGACCTTATAGTGTTGCCAGTGGCATGAAACGAAAACAATCTAACCAACCAATAGTTAATGTGGACGGATGGAAGGCCCCTTGGTGTGGTCTGCGCCTTCTCCTTTCTAAAAGTGTTACAATTGTTATAATCTACATGATGTAGGCCTACATGTTGACGGCTGGGTCGCAACAAGTCGACAAGCGCCATTTTGCAGTTTTACAGGAGGGCCAAAAAACTTTCTATTTCCACAATAGTGACCGTAGCAATGATGCCCTGTCGATATGTTGCAACTTCAGTTCTATTTGTCGTAGTTTGGTCGTAGGGAGCTCATATTTTGTCACAACATGCGCGACTACTTTGATACATTCACGAAAAAAAAACATTATTTTTTTATTCAGCGCTTGTTGACTTGTTGCCCCCAGCTGTACATGTGTTTCCCTGGTGCTGAAAATTGAGTGAAAGTACTGAAAGGACCTTAGGAGTGTCAATAGTCACAATAGTGCTATAAAAGTTAAAAGCTCAATAAAGACAGAGTATTAGATGAAGGTACACGGGCTTTGTATCTGTAGCACTTGAGAAGATTTGTAAGATCTCTGAGATGACTATAATCAGCTTTTTTCATCAACTTTTTATGGCAAGGACTCTTGTCTAAATTGGAGATGGATGTCAAAATAAGAGGTGTCTCTCAAATGAGCAGTGTTAAACCAAAACAAAATGTATAGGCCTACTAACTTGCCATTTTATGACAAAAATGCTGTCAGGAAAGTGCCAAATTCAGTCAAACCCAGCATATCAAGGCCCACGTTTGAGCTTGTGTCTTCCATGCCAAGCTCCATGAATACATACAGTCATACAGACCAGCGTTTGTGCTATACTTATGGTTAGGCTCTTCGCCTCCCCCCCCCCCCCCGGAGGCCCACATGGGGCAGTTTGTTTCACCGAGTATATCTGCCAACACCATTTTCTCCTGGGACATTATCTCTCTCGTTCTACCGGCGCTGTGGTGTAATGGTTAGGCTCTTCACCTGTCATGCCGAAGACCCCGGACGATCTGGGGTTTTTTTTCTGCTGGGATTTTTCCCTCTCAGCCCGGGTTGGCCCTCAGGCAGGGTCGAAGTAGCCCGTCTCTTAAATGACCTTAGTGTTGCAGGGGACGTAAAACTGGTTACCAAACCAAACCAAATCTCTCACTCTCAGCTTGGGTTGACCCTGGCGGGTAAGGTTGAAGTAGCCGTCCCTTAAAGGACTTTGTAGTTGTAGTGTTGCAAGGAATGTTAAGCCAAAATCCAAACCAAACGAATTCAGGTGACATTCACTCAAGTTGGGTTTTCCGTTTTGTTGATCTCAAGTCCCAGCCTCTCTTCTCTACATTTATAAAACAATTGTTGAGCTTTGGAAAGTTAACATTTTTCAGTTTTTCATAATCCTAATGACATTAACAATCAACTGATCCATAATCGACCGTATTACTTAAGGGTGGAGGTGATGAGTTGATCTGAAGTTCAGTGTAAAGAAGAGTGACTAGGACCTAAAATCGATCAGTTCAGGCTTAACTGAAAACCTACTCCCAGTCAACTGCAGTCCTTGCAAGCGGCTGTAAATCTGAGCCTTTTCAACCGGCGTCTGTGGTGTAATAGTTAGGCACTTCGCCTATCACGCAGAGGACGTGAGTTCGAGGCCTGCATGGGGCAGTTTGTTTGATCAAGTATATTATTTTATATCTCCGTTTTTCTGCTGTAACAATGTCCCTCCTAGCTCTGGTTAGCCCTGCAGGCAGGGTCAAAGTAGTCTGTCCCTTAAATGGCCTTACAGTGTTGCAGGGGACGCTAAGCCAAAATCAAACTTGAGTCTTTTCAGAGGTAAAAAAACAACAACAAAAATGCATAAACCAGTTTTGTGTCTCACTCCCACAAAATGATGGCACTTGTACTGAGACTACCAACTTTTCTCAATGTTTTGGTTTGGTTTGGTTATCAGTTTTACGTCCTCTGCAACACTGTAAGGTCATTTAAGAGACGGGCTACTTCGACCCTGCCTCTCAGGGCCAACCGGGCTGAGAGAGAAAAAATCCCAGTAGAAAAAAACCCAGGTCGTCCGCGCTCGGGGATTGAATTTAGGTCCTCCGCATGAAAGGCGAAGAGCCTAACCATTACAACATAGTGCCGGTTTTCTCAATGTGGGAATACAAGCGAATACAAGTAATAATGAAAAGAAGAAAAATAGAAGCCAAGAACAATGTAAGGTAAATTAAACTTTATTCAAGACATGGGCATGGATTAAACAAAGTAAAAGACTCTCATAACTCTCGCTTCACCTGTGCATCATGTAAATCTAAAATACCCAGATGTGCAGCAAAAAGTTGAGGAGAAACAAGTCCTGCTCCTGGCACATCCTCTACTTCACATTATAATGCGAAACTCAACTCCTCATAGAACACAAAGATGAACAGAGCCTTACTAATGTACAAGTACATACTACTACTACTAATAATAATAATAGATTGCATTTATATAGCGCATATCCCCGCTCGAAAGCAGGCTCTATGCGCTTTACAATCATTATTACCCCAGCAGACCAAGTCATTCAGAAACCTTCTCAACTTCCTGGGAAGCCTACATCAATTGCACTAGTAGGTCTACATTTAGTGAACTGTAGAACACGTGACTGTAGAGATTGGCAGACATACAGCTTCAAATTACGTCATGCTCATAATTTTACGTTTAAAATGAAGATTTCGTTTTTTAGTTAAAACATCATTTTTAGTGAGAGTGACACGTCAAGTTCCAAAATTACTATGTAGCTATCTTCTAACTTTTACAAGGAAGCATTACACTACCTTTTTCTAACTTTTCCCCTCTATGATACGTACACTTACAATTTCTTCTTCACGATGTTAGATAATTAATATAACCGTATTGGACACATAAGGTCACCCTATGCATGGAAGGGTCAAGGTATTGTACATGTATAATGTATAGACCTGTTTTATCTTGTATTTATATTGCAGAAAAACAATTCCACCCGACACACTAGAGAATATTTGTCCTCACACCAGCATGATGATCACAGTAGCGATGTCACACACACAGGCACGCATACACACACAGGCACGCATACACACACAGACACAGACATTCTCATGCTCACCACCTGTAATATATTGCTATTTTTATTTATCCACACATTTATATATGCATACAGGCTAAAACAGCTGAGGCTGGCGCCTCTATAAATAACCCACTCCTTACTACTACAAAAGAATCCTCTTCTTCTAAGTCTAAGATTTCATACCCTCAAGTCACTTCAAGAACAGACATTTTCAGCAGACACACACTAAATGAATGACTACATGTACATGACATATGCCATATGTTAGATGCAAAACCCAAAAAAAGCTACTTTGCTAAATACCAAATTGGATATCTGCATGTATGAACCCTTCATAAACATGTACATGCATAGGCCTACACATCCACATACTTTCTTTGACAGCATATGTCTAAACGCATGCACTTAGTGACACAACACAAGACAGTCCTTGAACCCTTGGCCTTGAGACATTGCAGGAAAAAGAACAAAGAAATAACAGAGTTTTGTGCCTTGCAGAGAAAGAAAGCATATCTGGTGTGTGAAACTGCCATAGACAGATTCTAATGGTTGAGGTTGGGATTCTGTGTCACTGCTGACACTGTGACAAGACTGTTGTACAATGTACATATATATTTGTTGGATTGACGAAGTCACACCTGAAGGGCGTGACAATTGGAATTTGTGTTGTAGTGACCTGGTGAAGACTAAAGGGTGTACTATATTTGCAGTATTGTAGTGAAGAAAAGACAGAAGGATGTAATACATTTGCGGTATTGTGGTGGTGAAGAAAAGACAGAAGGATGTAATACATTTGCGGTATTGTGGTGAAGAAAAGACAAAAGGATGTAATACATTTGCAGTATTGTAGTGGTGAAGTAAAGACTTAAGGGTCTGGTATATTTGTGTTGTGTAGTGAAGATTTAAGGGTGTGTTACTGTTGCATCTGTGTGGTGCAGTGAAGACTTAAGGGTGTGTTATACCAAAGTGATCCAGGCGACATTACAAAGCAGCAGGTACATTATGACAACAGTGGAGTAAACAACAACAGCAAAATGTCAACAAATCGACTCTGGCGAGCCAAAACATTATCCCGGAATTTCTGTCATAAAATAAATTATACTGATATATTTTTTATATTACTTTTGTGTAAGTATTGAGTTCTGCTACAACTCTTCCTTTGCTGTATCTGGGTTTTCCTCATCTTCTTCAGCCTCGTCCTCTTCATCACCTTCTGAAAATTATAGAAAAAATTAAATTAAATAAAGTTGAGCCTACTAGAACATGAAAAACTAAACTCCACCTATTGAGATGGTGAGGCGAGAAAACACCGAATTCTTAAGTCTCTTGTGCCAGCTAAACAAAGAAGGATGAAGCAGCCAGTCAGACAATGAAGTACAAAGGCTACCACAGACCAATACATAGGCCAGCATGTGAGAGGGATAGGCCTACAATAGGTGGCAGACACCAACAGAACATGGTTGTAGTCGAGGGAAGCAAAAGTGCCAGAGTAAAATATCAGCAAGGTTGTTTTTGTACATTTAGTTGAGGTCTTACAGCACTATTGACACATCATGTACAAAGTCCTATTAGTGCCTGGAAATAAGACTAGGACAAAAGCAACACAAAGAAAGAAACAGACATAGCGGACCACATCAAAGCAGCCACCAACCAACTACTGAAGGGATAGAAAAAAATTGTGAGTGGATCATGAAACCCCAGTGGTAGTGATAGCCCTTTGCTCTAAGGACTGAACAACCACTCAATATCGTGGTGGTGGTGAACGATTGCATTTTTTTCATTAGAAATAGAGAAAAACAGAAACATCAATGATAAAATCCTACTAGTTAAGTATACATTCACAAGTCAATGGTTGGTTGGTTTTGTGTGAGTAAAAAGTAAGAGTCAATACAGTACAAGAAAAGAGAAATACAATGTATAACACACAACACTGTGAAAAAGCCAGTAGAGATTCCATTCCATCAACACACACACATAGTCAAGTTTCACACAGCATTTCCTCATGAGACCACAGAGGCAGCAGTAAAAAATCTAGGAAGATTCATCAACTTCTAAAATGGTTCAAGTATGGTAACATTACATGTATCAATATCTAAGTATAGGATCTGTAGCCACACAATGTACAAGTGCCAGGGAACAAAAGCATGTCACATGGTGCAATATTGATGGAGAAAATACAGTCAAAGTCAAAGTCACAGTGATGTTAAGTTAAATCAGGGCCTATTGTAGAGGTTGTACCAAAGGTAGCAGTCTGCACTGCTGTGTGTTAATTAAAAAAGATGATACATGTATCGCAACACACCTCATAACAATGCAGTGGGCACAAATAGTATGGTTGATCTTGAAGTTAGCTCAGTGGCCATGCATGAAATAAAGGGATAGAGCAATTTTGGAAGAATTTCTCCAAGTATAGAGAGGACTCCCTGTAAATTCATGTTACACAAATGTAAAATAAAAAAGAACAAAAAGAAAACTTCTGTCTCAGTAAAGGCATATATCTGGTTTAAGTGCTCATACACAAAGCACATGTATAACTTTTAAGCAGAAAACATCATACAACACCAATATGGGTGACACAGAAATTAAGTTAACATAATGGAAAGCAAATTACTTGAATGCCCAAAGAGTAGACACACAAGCAGGGAACAGTGGAAAATCTCAGTCAGTGATGCTACAATCACTAGGTCTTATTGCACTAACCACAACTTTGAGCAACGTGTAAAACATTGAAAATAAAGTGGGAGAAGGGGTGTCTATGGCCAAGTGGTAAACTGTCTGCCGCCGAACAAAATGGTTCCTGGTTCAAATCATGAATCATACACTCAGATTTTTCTTGGCCTTTTCTTTATTATGAACACTGTCTGATGGAGATGGGAGTTCACCAACTTGGAAGTCCTGCATCTTAAACGACCCTTTGTATTGCACAGGGCAGTTAGCCAAAACTAAACATATATAACTGATATTGTTTTAAAGTTCACGTAAAATCAAAGCAAAATGAACTCATCCTGCTAACATAACCAAAAGCAAAGTAAATAATGGGATGCCCACTAAAAAAAAATAGATTTCCAGGCCAGCAAAATACATTCAGAATTGTGTAATGTTGACATCAAGTACATGTACATCTAGCATTGCGGGAAAGCGCATTTCATACAAAATACATAAAAAATGTTGGAGAAAGTGAATATGTATATACCTGCAGCAAACATTCTAGAAATTCCTCATAACTCAACAACCTTTTTCTACTTTGTCTATAAGAAGCCAAACCAGATTCAGGACTATGTAATAAAATTCTATCATCCAAACTGATACGACAAAGACTAAAAGTACATTGCAATTCATGAACACACATAGAAAAAACTCAGCAATGCAACCATTCACTCAACGGCCAGGCACAGTACCATCAGTACAATTGGATTGAAGAATTATGGACACAACCCACACATTCACACACATACATGAACACTGACATTCACATGGTTGCAGACAACCCACTTTAGGGCAGACTGACCAGTGTTTTCCATACACACTCAACAGACGGTTGGTTGATCTTCATTGAAGACTTACATAATTCTTTTGCCATTCTCTCTGTGACACTATTCTGTAATTCATTCAGACAAAACAGTAAATTTCTTTCAAAGAGACAATTACAGCTAAGTTGTTTATCTGAGGTCGAAGGAATGAAAAAAATGCCAAACTCATCAAAGTTCAGTATAACTGTGTTATAAGTAAAGTACAATAGCCTACAGAAGACGTAGGGCTGGGATATGATCATCTAAACTGGAAATCACCTCAAGCAAGTTCTAAACAAGAGAAGTCAACTGTATAACAAGACCCTCGTATTCCATCCGTAGACACAACAAGTTGGTCAGATCTTCACAAACTCTCATCACTGTCATCAGCTGCTGGAGGTCAGAGGTCACCGTGAATTGACAGCAAACCAAACCACATGAACAAACATGAGCAAGGAGAGAGCGGTCAGCGCAATCCTACTGGACGAGGCAAAGAAACAGCTGACCCCGTACAGGGCCATCAGCAGGAAGTGACTTTTGACACTGGGAATGTCCTTGAACTTGCTCCAGTCGACGTCGTTGTTCTTGTTCATGCTCTTCTTGAGCTGCTCAGCAAAGTTGGTCGCCTCCTCGATGTTCTGCGAGGCTATGGTTTCTGCAGAGAACAAGAGGGCTACACTGGATTGTTGTGCCGGTGTCACAAATTGACTTTCAAACAATCGTTTCAAAAAGGGTAAAAATATCTCCAATGAAACAGTGGGGGCTCAAATCAATGGCTCATAGCAACACCCAAATATCTACACATTTGTAGTTCTGGA
Organism: Phyllaplysia taylori; assembly: GCA_032273245.1. Lineage (NCBI taxonomy): Eukaryota > Metazoa > Mollusca > Gastropoda > Aplysiida > Aplysiidae > Phyllaplysia > Phyllaplysia taylori. Next base: position 8,243 of record JAUKPP010178711.1, read on the forward strand.
AAAAAAAAAAAATTAGGAAGCCAAAGGTTATAGAATGTATACAAAATGTAATTACAATACAGTACTACTAGGTTTCACAATTGACAAGATGGTCCATGGCTACTAAACAAATGGATTTGAAATTCACAATGGAAAAACTTTAGCAACAGAGACTTGTGTGGTCATGCTCATTGCTGGTGTAAATATCCCATTTTGCAGTGAGCCACTGATGTGAAACAGAGAGTTGTTTGTGATGTCATAACAAAATTCAACCACATTGTACTCTCGAACATTGATGGGTTGGTTGGTACATGTATTTGGTTTACTGCTTGTTGCAACACTATAAGGTCATTTTAGAGACAAGATTTCCACTCTAACATCCATCTCTTCATTAAAAAGAGTCAGAGCCATCAAGAAATCTAAAAAAGAAATTAGTCCTAATCCCCAAGGATTCAAACCAGGAACCTCCGTAATCCAACAATCCTGAAGCTCTATAAGCAGCTCAAAATTCGAGAATGTCCACCCAGGATTCAAACAAAAGTCTCTTATTCCAAAAGCTAACAAAATAAAAAATTATCTTGATGCATTTTCAAGGGCATTTCACTTGGGTACAAACTATCTAACATTAATTTTGTCAGATGTCTTAGAGAAGAACTACATCATTTCAAATACAGTAATTTAAAAAAAAGTACGGTGCAAAATACAATAGAAAACACAACAAAACTTTCAAAACTCAATTCTGCTATCCACTTTATGATAAAACATAAGATGCTTGGAAAACTCAAGTCCGTTTATCTAGGGTGAAAGAAAATTACAGAGAGAGGTTAAAAAGTGAGTGCCTTTGAAATATGTTTTATAAAAAGGTAGTCACACACACAAAAATTCCTCAGCAGGATTATACTGTAATGAAGGTATGACAAAGTGCAAAATGGTTTTCAAAATAATAACAACAACAACCAACAAATACAAATCTCTCAGAGAAAAAGGCTTCAGCTCAGATGGTTGATAGTGATGTGGACTAGGACCTTTTCAGTTTATTTGAGAATAAGTTTATTCCCACCTCCCTCACCTCTAAAACTTTTAAATTCAGGTACTGGCAAATGAAAAAAAGAAAATCACACAAAAGTTAGTCTCTGACTCCATGACAGGAAAAAGTAGGATGGTAGCTAGGACTAGGATCATTAGTGCCCAAACTAAAATAGGTTCATTCCAGGAAATGTTCCATCATAGCAAAAAATCTACTACAACAACAATGGGAAAACACAAACAAGGAAGAGATAAAAATTTCTCCTGTTTATAATTTTCTGCTATTCTCACACAAGGATGGCTCAATCCACTCCACACACATGCAGCAAGCTACAAGATTCATCTACATCTACAGTGTATTTCTACTGTCATCACATCCGATCAGTCATAAGAGAAAAAATGCTAAGTTCAGCAAGATCTATGAGAACCAAATACAAGATTCTATTGAGAAAACATACATTGTACAATGTTGATGTCTTACAGACCAGTTTACACTTATGCCTGATTTGATTTAATTTGATGAAATCTACTACCGACAACAGAGAAACCTTTTAAAGAATCCACAAGATGCAAACACAATTACCACATGAATATTATTTTATCTCCATTTAAAAATTTATTAAAAATGAGAAAGATGAGGCTTTCAACCACTCCACCATACATGTGGCGCTAAAAGTAAAACCAGAGTCACAAGAGGTTTAACACTGTCACAACTACTCCAACTTATCAGCAAGCAAAACTCTGTTAGTCTTACCAAACTAGCGCTACACTACCTTCAGTAAAACATACAATACATGTAGTTCCCCACAAAAGAATTCTCATTTAGACACATGGATCCCCACAAGGTACTTGCCATTATTTTTAGTTTTACAGCTCTACCAACACTGCAAGGTAATTTTAGCACCAGGAAATAGATAAGGACAATAGTAACACCAAGAAAGAAAGAGAAGGAGCAGACCCCACTAGAGCATCCACAAGTCACCTACCACAAAAATGTTCATATTTATTAAAAAATATAAGCTATGTAAAAAAAGCTAAAAAAAAAACTGCCTCTTGAAAACAACAGCCTGTTTCTGCAACTAAATCATCATTCACTTTCATGCACAAATCACACTATCACTATCAGAGCAACGCACAATAATGATAATAACAGCTCTCAAACCAATGTTTCTCACAAAGCTAAGCAAAATTCAGTCAGCACACTACACAGGCACAGACACTGCTGGCAACAAAAAATTCTGACCGCCCGTATAAGTTGGTGTCCATCTCACAAAGGAGAGTATCGTCAAAATTTGCAGTTTTGAGTCATCATCGTTGTCACTCATTTAGATCTATGTTATCATAAAGCAGCGTATCACAGCTATCAGGGTCACATTTTACTCTTTTACTCATTCTTGAATGTATAAGTACTATGGAAACGTGTTCTACTTGTGCAGTTATGTTTGACAATATGTACCGGCACTTTATATTGTATTGATGTTGCTACTGCATCCATCTCAGTTGTAAACCCGTGAAATCAAATTATCCTTTTGAGACAAAAAAAAAGGAAATCTTATCTAATATAATTAATAGTTTTGAAAATAGCGGAGCTATGAGCGGCCAGAGGTCTTTGTACCGTAAGAAATTCCAAAGGGTCCAAAACTTTGATGGACTCTACTGAAAATGGTAAAAAATCCTCATACATCCCTTTGTGAAATGGACGACAAAGTGTAAGTACATGTAGTTTGCTCTCAGTGTTGCCATATAATTCTGAAAAATATTCTCAAGACATTTTTCCACTACAGGATATTTATCCTTTAGAATATTGCACTTAAAAATTCATATTATCCATAAACTGTTGTAAAAACATAATAGTATGTTGACAACACAAAAAAATATAATTTTCAGCACATGTTGAAAAAAAACAACCCCAAAACCAACCAAGTTTAGGAATTAATATGAAAACTAAACCCTTTGGGAAAAACATCCACATACAGGGACAATACATGTTCTATTTTCTCAGCGTCTCCAAAAAAAGTTGAGGAAACGCTATGTATATATAATGTGCACAATGTGCGTTTTTCTTTTTCTTTAACACTAAAAAAAAATCAGAGCTGTTTTGTTTTTGAATGTCTCCCCATAGTAATATCAATCTCTCCTTAACACATCACTGACCTCAAATACCATCAAAATTTCAATTGAAATACGTATATAGTTTCCTTTGAATAATGAAGCTATAATTCTCTCGTATTCCTGACCCTGGACTTGTTTAAATTCTGGATTCATAACATACAGAAATATAGCCCAGATCAGAATGCTGCCATTTGAGTTCAAATTTCTGTTACCGTACATGTAAATATAATAACCCATTTATGTAAATCTGTCAAGAAATCAAGGGCCATGCATATAGTAGCTGACACTCATTACAAGCCAAACGTGCCTAATGGCCAAATTTTTATTGGTGAAACAGCTCTACACAATCAGCTAAAGAAGTCAAAATGGTTCTTTCTAGTTTTGGTGAACACACAGAACTTTGAAAGAGGGGAAATAAAACAAAACTTCTACAAATGACAATGCATGCTTGGAGCACAAGAATTGAACAAGAGGATTCTTAAAACGGAAAAATATGATTCAATGCTAAATATTTATACTCAATAAAATAATGAGTTGTTCAAGTTTTAGGAAAAAAGTATGAAAAAGAAGGTAACATTATCCAAATAAAAGAGATGCACTGAGACTAGAGAGAGGAAGGGGAGGAAAGAGGGAAGAGAGAGAGCGAGCGAGAGAGAGCTTGAGACAGACAGTGAGGAGGATAGAACACGAAAAAAAAAAAAAAAAAAAACCCCACAAAACTTACAACCCTATAAATAGGTGTGGCATAAAAAATACAATGTGGAAATTTCTGGGGAAAAAAACAACAACCCTCCTGCAAAGTGAAGAAACCCATTGTTTAGATCAGAAATCACTCTAGTATCTCATTCAGTATTTTGGGTGACATCACAGGCATAGAGTTTCAGGGACAAATAGGTCGGAGCAGGTAATTCTGAAGGAGTAAATGATTGATTAATGAATATTGAAGGATTGGTTACCAGTTTTACGTCCCCCATAACACTGTAAGCCTATTTTAGAGATGGGCTACTTCGACCCTGCTTGTCAGGGCCAACCCGGACTGAGAGGGAAAAAATACCAGCAGAAAAAAAGCAACTCCAGATTGTCCATGACCGGGATCAAACTCAGGTCTTTGGCATGACAGGCGAAGAGCCTAACCATTACACCACAGTGCCGGTTATTTCTGAAGGGGTAAACAATTGACTGATGAAGGAAACATTTACATGAACTAGTGACTACTATCGGGACCAACTAGGGCTGAGAACAACCGAAAGTATAAGTTACTATAAGATAAGATAACATTATTTGAGAATAGATTGTGTGAAGGTCAGTGTAATGAAACAAGCATCACATTGAGTAAACTGCAGCAGCCACATAGTCACTGTAAATGTCATAGACAAAGAGAAGACACTATCGGAGAGCAGTGAAAGGAAGAGAGTTAGATATTGATCAAAGAGTCAGCTGATTTGACGGTGGAAAAACCAAGACAAACGATGTTGTGAAAGTTTGTTTTCCTCCACTGATTTCCATTTCTTGATTTCATTACCAAAGCCTCACAAAATAAAACCTACCTTTTAGTCTTCAGAATGAAAAATACTAACACATCTGAAGGGGTTTTCCACTAGGATTTTAACTTTGGGAGTGAACATGGCTTACATGAAATATTCTATATCTGCTGCCCAAAAGCACTGATGATGAAGTGACCTCAATGCCTGCTAAAGTAGCTAAAAGTTTGTGAGCCCAGATACAAACAATGTAAAAACAAGACAATGGCTGCTTAAAAGAAAAGAAAAGTTTGTAAATAAAATGATGACTAATTCATGCCAAGAAATGGGAAGACAACACAGAGCAAGAGCAGAGGGGAAAAAAATTGAATGCATCAAAGCCATGTGTAGGACATCCACTAACAAGATACAAACACACTGCCGGTTTATGACAGACGGATGAAAGCATAAAATTAGGTCAAATAAAGATAAAAGCATAACCTATCTCGGCGCATCAAGGCTTATGTTTTAGCCAAAGTCTAGAAAGCCTAGCTCAGTTAGGACTAGAATTAGTAATCTGTGAACGACCCCAAAAAGGAAGAAAACTAACATATTAAGTAAGATTTTCACCTTTTCTGAATATTTCGCTGAATGGTGCTTTCATCCTTTCTCTCATAAACCAGCCTCTCGCTGTGAGATGAGACTACAACTAAGCAGTTTACCTTTAGGTATTCTCTGACACGCCCCGTCTCTCATCTGGTAGCCGGACTTGCACACACACTCGTAACTACCAGGCGTGTTCTTGCATTCCTGCTTCTCTCCACTGCACAGCGAGCTGTCTGCCTCACATTCATTGATGTCTGGGGATGAGATATTATGATATAGAATGGCTCTTGCTATGAAACAAATAAACTAAAGTAAGAAAATTCATTACTTTGTATATGTACGACATCTATATCCCATCACGGCTCAAAGATGATCAGTCTTAAAAGAAAATTTCCCACCAATTAAAAGAATGCCAATACCAAGGTCGTGTGTACTGAAGTTTTATCCTGATGTGTAAACAAGTGAAAATGGCTTTGTGGATAATAATGACAAACCAAATGATCATCCTACCAGTGAAAAGGGTAACGCTAATCAATAAAATTTTGAATCCACTATTTTCAATCCATCATCAACAGCAAGTGTCAAAGTTGTGCCGTGAGTTAATCAGAACTTGCAACAATTCAGAGAAAACTAGTTAAAATATAATCATTGCTTGATTCACTGACTGAGAAAAGTTGGCTCTAAGAGATTTTCTTACTGACTAATTTATTGGGATCCCCATTAGGAATACATTCAAATTGTTTTGTCTGGACAGATCTGCAAGGCAAGGTAGAGAGAAACAGAGGGAAAGAGAGAGAAAGACAGAAAGAGTGAAAAAACACTATGAGCCAGTCCTAGTAATGTGTCCCTCACCAGCACAAATCTCCAGCTGTTCGTTACGTTGGAAGCCGGTGCTACACTCCGTACATTTAGCTGGACCTGAACCCGTACATGACACACACGCCACGTCACATGCTGGAGAGAAAAAGAAGAAAACTCCATTAGTATTTATCACTGGCACAGCTACCCTATACCGTTCCACAAACACAGCCAAAGAAGCTGGTGCCTCTATAAATAGATAACTCCTAAATCTATAAAAGTTGAGAGTAGATCTAAGAGACAAAGAGAATGAAAAGAGGAACTTGACAGCTATATGTGCTATTCAAGTCAGGCTACAATACATGTGTGGTACAGTGAGAACAGAGCAATAAACACAGAGAGCAACTCATCAACACCACATCCTAACCACAGACAAATAAGAACAGAAATTTTAATATCTCACACTTAAAGTAAACAATTAGTATTGCAAAAGATCAGTTTTTGAGAATAACAATATTGTGAGTGTTGATGACCATCTTAAAAAGAAGTTTAGAAGGATATAAAGCAAATCATGGATATCGAACAGTGATAAAAAGCTCTCAACCCAGGAAAAGAACAAAGAAGACACAAAATGTTTTTCTCAGCTATACAAATTCTATGAAGCGTGATCCCTTACTTAAGACCAGAGCTCGAAATAATTCACTGATCAGGACTATACAATGCTCACTTCGTCTTTACTCAGTACTTATTCTCGACGGGGAAACATTTGTGACAAGCAAATAAACAGTATCATGTTCAAGTCATATAATGCGATGCAGCAGCCAAGTGATGAGTTTTTAAGTCTATAACAACAAATGAAAATGATGAACCAAAAGGCTGCATTTATCTATGACCCATTTTCTTCAGATTATCAAAACCAAACTTTTTATTTACTGGTACATTAAAAAAAGGAAATCACAACTAAAAATATTGATTTTTTGTAATTGCGAAGGAAAGAGATCTTACTAAAACAGGTGTAGGAACCCTGAGTGTTGGTGCAATACTGGTTTTCTTCACAGGGATCTTCGGAGCACTCATTCACATCTGGAAGTTACAGGAAAATAGAGGCAACATTGTTAGCAACAAGTAACAAACTGGATAAAACTGCGAGCTGTAGACACACAAGAAAGCACATCTTTATACAATACTCATGTCTTTTATATACAATTTATATGTGCCCCCCTCCTCCCCAAAACCAAAACAAACCAACATATTTGAGACATTTATACAAAGAAAACACTAATGCTCAATTCCGTATTTCTCTCCCTGCCATGCAAAGAACAGGAAAATAGAGTCTATCCACTGACCCCTGAATTTGAAGCCATAAACGTGTGACGTCTCAACATTCCAAGCAGCTTGTGCTCCGCAAATTCCAAAATGAAGCAGGAGTCTTAAAATCCAGCACACAACAGTGACTAAATATTACATCGACAAATAGGTAACGTTCATACTACATACTCCCAACACTTTTCTTACAAACATATTTGATCTTAGCGTCTTTACACCGCACATCATAACTGACTTTACAGTGTTGTAAAGGGTGTAAAACAAGAACAGACAAACTGCAAGTAACTACCAAATGCAGTGAAGGATGGAGAGAGCAGTGAGAAACTTACCCTGACATCCGAGCTCCTCATTAGGCAGCCAGCCATCCTTGCACTCGTCACATCCCTTGACTCCGCCCTCCCAGCATGTGTTCTTGCACGCTATGTGGCAAACTGTAAATACAAGTGGTTAGGATGACATCACAAAGTTAAACACAGAACAGATTAACAAAGTCAATGTGAAAATTAAATAAAGCACAACCTTAAAAAAACAGCTTATCATTCAGAGGTTTGGCCAGTTTCTCATCTACAAGTAATGTCAAGGCAAATTTTCATAAAAGTTCATACAAGTATCCATTGATTGTTCTGAAATCTTCTATCAATTAAAAAAAATAAGTACACATAAGTGATCAACAAAATGTGCCCTGCTTCTGTAAAGCTTACAAGTGTCCGCAGTTTTCCAAAATATCAGTACCTATAAAGTATCAATGACAATTGTGAGAAACATGAAAGGATGGTGCTGCCGTTCAAACAAAGTCAGGAGCAAAAAAATAATCAATGCCTAGGAGTGGCAAACCTTACCTTTACACAGAGCAATCTGCTTGTCACTCTTGCTCTCCTCGTAGTAGCCATCTTTACACTCGTTACACACCTCACCCTGATAGCCTGCGTTACATTTACACTTGCCCGTACCCTGTCTCGTGCCTTCTCCCTGTGTAAACATAAACAACATCCACACTGATGAAAACAATGTCTCATCTTCTATTCATGGCATATGAATAAAATTCTGGTAGACTTTCAATAGTTCATCAGACTCAAAAGAAGAAACAAACATCTCAAGATACAGTAGGTCAATGTGAGTTCAAAGTGAGCAAAGGAGAGATGGAGTACCTGGGGATTTCAGGAAAAGGAAATGAATTATCTTGCTTAAAAAAATCATATTGGAAGTTCCAGACCATTTTTAAATTTGAAGAGTAAGGCAAAGTGTTAGTTGTTGAGGCTTTTAACTTTATGAACACTATGACATCACTTCTGTACCAAGAAGTACATGAGGAAAATAGTCATATTTAGATAGACATAAAAATCAGCACTGTTGACTAATACAAATGTCTGCTTCGTAGCAAATTTGAGGTGGACAGTATTCATGATTTATTCCACAAGGTATTTTGCATTGGTAAGTGTCTCTACTAACTCACATCACAATTTCCATTTCCACTGCACGGATTTTCCTCCCCACCTGGGCATGACTTGCACTCGGCACCAAACGTGTTGTTGGGACAGCATGCTGATATTGTAACACGCAGGGGAGAATAAGAAAAAAAGAAAAAGACAATAATGAGAATCATGGCTAGAAAAAAAACCCATTTGAAGAGCTGTTTTTACAAAACCTGTCATGTGTAAAACCAGAAGTAAAATTCAAAGATGTCACTGTTGATATCTAATTATAGTCAAGAGTCATTTGGCTGAGTAAAAAATCACAAAGGACCTTCTTTGCCCATAGAATCATGACAGTAACCTAAATTTTTTCCTTACAAATGTCATTAAATGAAAACAGTAAATTGTAGTTTGTTCTTTCTTTCCTTGAGTATATAACACATTCTGTGATGAAGCACTTGTTTGTCTTGAGTTTAAACAAAATTATCACTAGAATACCCAATGAAATGTCGGCCATGTTGTCTGTAATGGAGAAAGAGAAACGTGGAATAATGAGTACGGCAAAAAAGGAACTGACAGCTGGAAGGCAAGTGCATGTAAATAAATGGGAGAATGGAAAATAAAGCTCTAGATTTTTCCTGAAATAAAAAAATCGACTCTGTTATGACCCATAGACCTGGTGCAATATCCATATCATCCACAAAAGAAGAGAGCTGGGATGGCACAGTGGATGGATATCCCTTATAATGATGAAATTGCCAACATAAAACAGAATCACCCTGATTGCTCCTGATCAAAGTGTTCATACTTGTATGTAGAGGACACAAAAGATTATATTCTGATAATTGGCAAAATTCATACATATTGCATGTATACATACCTTTCATATTTCTTATACAAAGGAAGTCATGCAAGTCTGTATTTTTCTTTTGGCCAAATTCTTTGAACCAGAAGTTTTCAATCGTCTCTTCATACTCCTCTAATACTGAATGACACTGCAATAAGAAAGAAAGAAGTAAAACCAATATAACAGTGTCCTACTTCCAAACAAAGATAAATCACGCAAAGAAAGAGACAAAAGACTTCTAAAAATCCTGACATAAAATAATTTCCTAATAGCCTTGGTACACATCACTGATAGATGTAAAAACCTGAGAAGTTTTCAGGTTGGAACCATTATATCGCTGGTTGTTTTGCAAAGGGGCGAATATCAAAAAGAAAACAATTTACTATTCGACCCTAAGTAATAGCACCAGCGATATGAGCACTGGTAGGTGTTCCTTAAACTTTTTCATAGCTAGAGCCTCACGAGAGCAAACTTGATGCCCCACAAAAGCCAGATGTACAAACAGATTCCCACCCTCTTGAAAAAACAACAACAGGTTCACTATACCCTTTCTGAATTATGCATTTTCAACTGAGTGTGAGACTATATTAAAGTACTTCAGATTGTCCAGCTCTCTTAGGACCAAGAACAAAATGACTTAAAATCCTTTCTAAAGAGCTACTGGGAGAAGAGCTGTTGAATGTAAATCAGAAATGAAAACTGAGTCTAGTCAGCTTACACTTAAAGTTAAAGCATCAAAAGTAAAATCCTCATGTCATACCCCTTTGGCAGATTCCTCACATAGATGCTCTACAATTTCCACAAGGCGTACTTCACTGGGGGAAAAAAGATGTGAAAATGTTAATGTACCATCAATATGTAATAAACAAAAAAGGAACAAAGATCACATCCAAGAGTGCTCGAACAGCACGCCATGCCCTGGATGAGTTGCTATACTTCCTTTGTATTAGCAGCATGGCATTCTTGAACACCCTTACAGATGTCTCGAACACTTCAGCTCAAACAGCCCCATCAAATCTGCTCTTATCAGATTGAACTTTAATCACCGCGCGAGCACAATGGGCAAACAAACACAAGCAAAGTGATCAAGAGCGCACTACACTCGTCCTAGTGCAGCTTGACTGTATATACAATTTGTTAGTGTGAATCTACAAATGTTTTCTTTTAGTTTCTGTTGTCAAGTCGATTGGTCTCAATGCAGGCGTTATGACAAGAATAAGGTCTTTGTATTGAAAAAGTCCAGAAGTTGGAACATTTGGTAGCAGTTCCAGCCCATAGAGAGTGTTCAAGTGGGAGAGGGAACTTCCCATTTCTGCTCATCACACTAAAAGATTCCAGCCCATCCAACATACCTTGTAGCATAAGATCCAAGGGATTTCTCTTCCCATTTGGTATTTCCACCACCGTAGTTGGACTTGGCAGTGGACAAGAGACCCTGGGAAAATTCAACAATACCGATTGAACACAACAGAATAATAACCACAGATTGCAGTAATAATTTGAATTATCTTCCTTTAGTTCCATCTGATCTTATCTCAACAAATCTTCTACCCATGAGAACCCTTAAAAATAATAAAGTTTACCATACATTATAAAATCGCATTTGGGTATTCAATGTAAATAATATGACATCATTAAAAGACAGGGTATACACAATAATATCACATACAGTCTACATTACTTTAAGTGCCCATTACTGGATTACTGCTGTTAATTAAGAACCTGCTAGATAAATCCTCCAGAGATTTCAAAGTGAAATTTTCTGTTAAGTTTACATTCAAACACAATTAAGACATTCAAAGAAAAGTGAAACATTTCATTACAATTAGGTAAAAGAAAACGCTCTGTTTGCTCAATGACAAAGTGAGAATCTAACAACTGTCAGTCCTTTAGTTTATCTGCAATTTTCAACCGTGACAATGCTCTGAATTTTATGTTCCACTCACCTTGTGAAAATTTTTCACTATGTCCTTGCAGATGTCGCACTTTGGTGTTTTCTTCTTCCCATCCACACACACGATGAGCAGCACAACAAGCCAGCATACAAACTGCAGTTTTGCGACAGTTTGACTGTAAAGCAACATTTTCGTTGAGATTGCAGGTGAGAACACACAACAATTTTTCTCCTCCTCAATGTCTTTGTACGATAAATACAATTCTGCCTGAAGACAGTACGCCTATGTTTCACACATTTACAAACATCAAAGTTGAGAGTGAAACAAGATATAAATCAACAGAGCGGGTGAATAATGAATTATATTATTCCAACACAGAAAGCACTTGTGTTATGTCGAAACTGTGACTTTCCTAATGTCTTCGTGCATAGCTGGGGAACTTCACTCTCAGCACCTTGCTTCACCACATGGGCTTGTCCTGGGAAGTAAAGAGACAATAATTAATTATACGCATTTTTAACGCTAGATTGTTAAGAGTAGATAGGATACTATAAATATCTAGGTTGCTCCACTTTTTACCCACTGAAGAATCCATTGTATAACACGAGATTCTAAATGAGGAAGGCGAAAAATGGCATTAGGCAAAAATTGAAAAACAGGATACTAATATTGTTAAAACTGTGCATATCTTTCTCCCAATGTACCTGCCTGAGACTCTCAACTCTCTCAATCTGTTTTTGTGCCCAAAGCCTAAAGTGAGAACACAGAGCTCAGCAGTAGTTCAGAGTCAACAAACCAAGTTTGCAAACAACAAGAGGGGCCTCTTACCCTACTCTAGACCTCTAACCCTACAGCTAGAGCCATGAAAATTGGAGCACAACAGCCTAGACATCTAGATCCCAATTCTGTTCTCAGGCTAAATTAGCAAAAGCAGCTGGTGCCCCTATAAACAACTAAAAGTAACATCAGTTAGATGCTGATAATAAAAATACTATTATTATTCAGTCTACAAGTAACCCGACTTCGTACAGGCGTCACTTTTTGCTTCTTTCTGTTTACCTTTCTTTCATCCTCAACTGTTCACGACTAAATTTTTTCTAAATTCAGGAAATGGATAAAGCAAGTCTGTTTAAATCTGCTTAGAGAAAATAAAATACGATAGTAAAGAAACGTTGATGAAAAGAACCATTAAAATCTATTATTAGATTTGACAAAAATAAAGAAAAACTACAAAAACCAGAACCAACCAAACTAAAAAGAACATCAAAAAGACAAAAAAAACAACCCCAACAACAACAAAAAACAACGAAGGGGTAAAAAAAAAGATGAAGGTGAGAATCGAACCAGAACCAGCGATGCTCGGGAGGTAGGACCTAGTTACTACCAATTGCGCTACAGAGGACGATGATGATACAGGGAAAATTAATAAGTAAATAAGTAGTTTGGGTTTTCACACCAACTTGTTTTCAAACTAAGTTTCGTTCAGCAGCTGCGTCTTTTAGCGCAAGAAGTCAGGGGGTCTTTGTTGTTTTTCTCATTTGTGTAAAGTGACTAAACTTGTAAAAAATTAAATTTCTCGTTGGTTTAGCCTTATAATTGTCCGATTATGGTGCCGTGCACTGGAATGATGCATGACCCTACCTAGAAAAATAAAGTGGTAATTTTTTATCGCCGATCCACACCTGTAGCGATGCGCAAAAAAAGGTGCCTGAAAAAGAAATAATTGTCTCCCTGGGCCATACATTTTTAAAAAAAAGGATACTATAGTAATAGGGCCTATACCGCTGCCCGTGGACTCGTGTAATGGTGAGGCTTTTTTCCCCTGCCCTTATTATATCGTCACTATTACTATCACTATCATACATGCGGCACAGGACCTTAGTCTAGTCTTAGTTTGATTCCATATGCGAACAATCTGCATTCTTCTGCTGGGATTTGTCCCTCTCAGCCGAGGTTAGCCCTAACCTAACATCATCATCATTCAAATCATTGCCCTTCTCACCCTGGATCAGGGTATACTTATTTATACTTTTATATCTAGGTTGCCCCAGTTTTCGCCCACCTAAGCACGCGTAAGAATACACAGTTTAACACTAGATTCCTATTAGGTGGGCGAGATTTGGTACCGGGCGAAAATAGCAGCACAAAAGATATAGATTCTAGATCTAGATCTAGAATAGTATCTTTTGGCTGTGCTGCTATTTTTGCCCAGTGCGAAATCTGGGCCACCTGGCTAAGGGGAATCTAGTGTTATCAAACTGTCTATTCCTACGCATTCTTAGGCGGGCGAAAACTGGGGCAACCTCTAAATAAAGACCACGGAAACAAAAATGCTTTCCACTTTTCTCTATCCTATTCCTGAATCCTGTACTGTGGGCTAGCTTTTTATTTTTTTAACATTAGACCTTCTCCATGACTTCCCACTTCTCTGTACATCATTTTCTCTGACTCTTCTCCAGTCCGTTTCCACGAGGCCTGGATCTAGATCTAGATCTCTACCCCTTGATCTCTTAGTCCTGCGGATTCCATCGTCATTGTCATTGTTGATTGAATTACTTGTCTGACTCCAGTCCATCCAATATGATCCAACTCAATCGATCTCGACCCCGTCGTATCTGCCTTGAGTTTGCTTTTGTCTTGAGCAGAATTTTTCGTGGATATTTGGAAAAGAACAAAGTAAAAGTAGACTCACGTTTGAAAGAAGTAGTCTGTTGAGGCCAATGATGTGTCAATAAGGAAATTTACCAATGCGACCATGAAAAGCTAAGCCTTGCCTAGTATCAGTTTGCTTTCACTTTGCACCGGCCAAAATGCTTCTTTCCCTTTGACAAATTTAGGCGAATCCTTGATAGCCACGTATTTTGCCCGTATCTAGCCGGATGCCGGTCTTTATCGTCCAAGTTCTTGTTCATAGTTTTTCGCAATTTTCGTAAGTTTGGTTTGGTTTTGGCTTAACGTCCCTCTATACTTGCAACACTGTAATTTTAAAGGTCATTTAAGGGACGGACTACTTCGACCCTTTGTTTGTTTGCTTGGTTAGGGTTTTAGGACTCCATCAACTCTATAAGGTCATCTCTGCGCCCAGAACCACTCCAAAGTATTTTTGGGTAGGGATTAATTTTGTATTTTGCCCTCGCGGCGGCCTAATAGGCTTACTCTTTTCGATTTTCAACCGCCAATGGATCTTTAACGTGCGCAACGTACACACTGGGGCCTCTGAGGTTTATATTCCTTATCCGAGGTGACTAGTTTTTGGTCTTACCTACCCTAAGATCAGGGGTGTGGTTGAAAGAGAAGGAGTAGACAAGGAACAAGAGAAGAGAAGCAAGGCAGGCGACAAGAGTGGAAGGGATGTGGAGGAGACAAAGGAGAGAGTGAGAGAAAGAGTCAGAACAGTGGTTGAAAGAGTAGACAAGGCATAGATAGAGAAGAAGAAGAGAAAGAAAAAAAAGAAATTTATTGGGGATAACATGCCGGCACCATCCCGGGATCGAACTCACAACCTTTGGCATGAGAGGCAGCCACCACTAACCTCTAGACCACGGGAGCCCCCACTTCGACCTTGTCTGTCAGGGACAACCCGAAAAACGGAGACATACTAGATCGAACAAACTGCCCCACGCGGGCCTCGAACTCACGTTCTTTGCGTTATGATAGGCGAAGCGCCTAACCAGTAGGGGCCTACACCACAGACGCCGGTCAATTTTCGTAAGTTCTCGTCCCATCTCTTTGAAAAATGTTGAATAGTAAATAGATCCTAATTTCCTGCATTTTAAAATTGCATGCATTTTATGTCTTTGAGGGGAAAAAGCAAATAATCCCCAGAACTTGTACCGAAGTTTGCAGAAAGGCTCACAGAACATTAATTGTTGAACATGATTGTCATGTCACTCCTCGTACGGTAGTCTATCGACTGAAATTGTAAGATAAGTCAAGATGCACTTTATTGATTAGCGAAGGAAATTGGGGACAAATAATATTATGTAGGCCTAGGCCTATAGCCGCACATAGGCTTTGGGCAGATATTCACTGAGGTAGGCTTCATTTCCTCCTTGGTCAACCCCAGAAGTTCTATTCAGTGCCTATTCCTGCATTCTGACCCCCCAAAAAACAACAACCAACAAGTAAATTAATACAACAAAGAAAAATAGACCCGAAAACAAACATCATCCATGCTCGACTGTATGCCTACTATACAGAGAGAGGTAGGGAGAGAGAGAGAGAGAGAGAGAGAGAGAGAGAGAGAGAGAGAGAGAGAGAGAGAGAAACACGCACACAGAGAGAAAACAGACGAACAGATTGAGAGACAGAAAAATGAACAGACAGGCCGACAGGCTCACTTTGACCAGTTATTGTACTTGTCGACAGATTCTGGGTTCTCGCTGCCAGTACAAGCCCACAACTCTGTCCTACCCTACTTCCCAAGAGCGATTGTCTCCATGAGGAATTGATTCGAAATCCTCCACCCCAACCCTCCCTCCATCCCAACCAAAAGGTTCGTGGGCCGGTAGATTTTATGTCTTCAGAGAGACAGACAGACGAACATCCCATTACAGGCAGATAAACAGACAAACAGACAGGCGGACATACAGACAGACAAACTAACAGACGGATGGACATACTGGCAGACAGAGAAGGAGGGGGGGGGGGCATCAAAGGTGTGACGCGAATCTAATGCTAAATCTTTTTACCGGCCTCTGTGGTGTAATGGTTGGGGCTCTTTGGTTATTATACCTGTGGTCTGTGGTTTTTGCGGCCGCAAATTTCGGCTGTTCCGCAAATTTCAGCAAATTCTGACACTCACGCAAATTGCCGCAAATTACAAAAATAATTGTATATTTTCTTTTAAATTGGTTGATACAGCCAAATACAAAGAGACCAGGCTAGTGTTGGGTTTTGACCGCAAATTTTTTTATTCGCGAATAAACGAGCGCTCGCAACCGGCGCTCGCAAATAACGAGCGAATAAACGAGCACTTCCTAAA
>JAUKPP010178712.1:0-14400 GCA_032273245.1 Phyllaplysia taylori
AACAAAAAAAATCAACAAATAAAAACCAACCCCCCCCCCCCCAGAAAAACTACAAAGCAAAACAAAAAACAGTCTAAATCATTATTCAACTACATGTATGGGGACATTAATGTTTTAGCAAGTTTGGCATCTGATCTTTTAAATGACTTTTTCAAACCGATTATAATAAATTAAATAAACGAATAACCTATACGGATATCTCCCACCCCTCGCTGATAGAAAACGTTTTAAGCTCTCCCTCTCTTTATTGCCTCTTGAGTTTGTACAAACAGCTTAGGAAAGCCTAAAAAATAACCCAGCCACTGTTGTGACTTTTGCCCTGGGTCGCTCTATCTCATTTAACACTTGAGCGGGAGAACATGATCCGAGTCGAGCACACTTGCGCGCCGATGTTGCCTGTTTTCGTTTTGGTAAGAGCACGTTTCTGTTTTACAAGAGATTTGGCGGAGTTTATTTTTCTCTGTCCCCTCTTGCGGCATGTTGCAGGGGGTGAGATTGAAGAAAAACAGCCAAAAGGCGGGGTTTTGGTGCATGTTGGGAGGGGGCGGCTGTGTTTGGGCGGGGTTTGGGTTCGAAATAAGGGCATGAAGTGAGGTAGAGAGAGAGAGAGAGAGAGAGAGAGAGAGAGAGAGAGAGTGGTGTGTATGTTTGTATATTTGTGTGTACGAACGAGGATGAAAGAGGCTCTCCAACAGAGATACTGCAGTCTGGGATCCCAAAGGATTCTAAAGAGCTTGCGACGCGTGTGGAAATACAAACTGAAGTTTTTATACTGCAGTCTGGGATCCCAGATTTGTGTGCGCGCGTGCGTGCGTGAGTTTTCCTGTGTGTTGGGTGCGCAAGTAAACAGACAAGAATGAAAGTGGCTCTCCGAACAGAGATACTGGGATCCCTATAACATTGCTTTCTGGTTGAGTATTGTAACTTTTACTGCTGATTGTAGTCGTGCAAGGAGACATGCTTGTTGTGCGTAACATGTGTATATGTGTTGTCTATTTCCATAACAAACCTTTTTAAAGAAGGAAAACCCGAGTTGGATCCCACGTGTGGGCAATCTGCGTTTTTCTGTTGGCATTTGTCCCTCTGAGCCAGGAGTGACCCTGACAGCGTAATACCGGCTTCATTCTTCGGTGTTGGTTGACCTTGATTGTCTGTATAGTTGTTATTGTTGTTCTTGTTGTTGTTGCTGTTGTTGTTGTTGTTTTTGTTGTTGTTGCTGTTGTTGTTGTTGTTGCCGATCAAGGACTTATACGCCCTTCAAGTAGTCTTAACAACCTACAGGGTCATGGCAGTCTAGCTCTGTACCCTGGGAGTGGAGAGCCTTAAAACTGGTCCCTTAGCATCCTACTGCAAGAGTGCAACGCAGTCTCAAGACCTCTCCGGACCTGATGTCTGCTAAGTGCAATATGCAGTCATTGAGTAATTTACTGCCAATATTGATACAACACTTGGACATGATGGTTGCAGCCATTGACCCAGAGACAGAACATGTGTATATCACATCATTTTAATGTTGCCCTGGTGCAGAAACTTAAGTGAAATATATTCACAAAGTTTGCCACAATGGGCTTGATTGTCGGTATGGAGAAGGCATAGTTGAAGTAACCCGTCTCTTTAGACGACCTTGCAGTTCTGCAAGGGGGACGTAAAACTGAATTTTTTATTCTTCCTCGTTGAGGCAGCTAAAACAGCCAAAGATGCTGGCGCCTCTATATAAACAACTATCTTTTAAACGTTGAGAGTGAGAGCAAGAAAGAGGAAGATTTAACACAGGCAAGGAGAGACCGTGAGAAAAACTGAGCTAAAGAGACGGTGAGAAAAAAATACATGAGCTGAGATTATCTACCAGTGAAGGACATACAAGATTCCCACACGAAGACACATAACTAAACCCCCTGTGGCTACAACAAACAGAAGACAGGGAGTGGGTCAGAGGTCACGGCTGAGACCCCGAGGCCAGCACATCACTCAACACTGGCTACAGATGGACCCAGATGGCTACCTACAGGGAGAAACTCACTGGACTTTATGGCCTTTTAATAGCAGGCTTATTACACATCATATTATAACATACTTCATTCGTTGTGGCTTATACTTATAGATAACGGAGTCTCCCCCCCCCCCTCCTCTCTATCTCTCTCTCTCTGTTTGTGTTTATGTGTGTGAGAGTGTCTGTATGGGGAGGGGGTCGCATCCATAATTAATTAATCCATTGTGGCTTATAGATAACGGGGTCTCCCCCCCCCCCTCCTCTCTATCTCTCTCTCTCTCTATTTGTGTTTATGTGTGTGAGAGTGTCTGTCTCGAAAGGGGGTCGCATCCATAATTAATTAATCCATTGTGGCTTATAGATAACGGAGTCTCTCTCTCTCCCCCTCTCTCTCTCTCTCTCATCCCCCTCTCTCTCTGTGTTTGTGTTTATGTGTGTGTGTATGTTTGTGTGGGAGGGGATTACATCCATAACTATTAATCCATTGTGGTTTGAAGATAGCGGGGTCTCTCTCTCTCTCTCTCTCTCTCTCTCTCTCTTTGTGTGTGTATATGTGTGTGTATGTGTTTATTGTGTATATTTACATGTGTATATGTCTATGTCTATGTGTGTGTGTTTATGTATATTTATGTTTGTGTGTGTGTGAGTGTGTGTGGGGAGGGGTGCGTATGTAGGAGAGGGGGTCATAATATTATTAAAAAAACTTGGGTGTTCTGTCAGCAAATATTATATCACAGGATGAGAATACATGAGTGTCAGTGTGATATATACATATGAGCCTGGCCTGCAACTGACAAAACATGTCAGTGGACGCGCGGCCTTATCGTTACTGAAGGCATCTCCTGTTTTAAACATCCAGCTGGTTAAGTTAACCGCCATAACTAGAACTGCGCTTCAGTCTGCAGCATAGTATCATCATATATCTCCACCTCTCTCTCTCTCTCTCTCTCTCTCTCTCTCTCTCTCTCTCAGCCCTCTCTTTCTCTTTCTCATATGGGAATTAAAGTTTCCTCCCCTGCACCACAACCCCACACAAAAGCACTTGTTTACTCACATGCTTAATAATTTGCAGATGATACACACAGACAGACAGACACACACACACACACACACACACACACACACACACACACACACACACACACACACAAACACGCACACATAGACACACACACATATGTAGACACACTAATACCCACTCACTCACCCACTCAATATCTTATGCATTAATATACTCACGCAGTCACTCATTTATTCATTCATTTTCATTCATTCTTTAACACATATTACCTCTTCCTTCCTCCCTCCATCTCTCTCATTCTTTTGTGACACTCGTTCTCTCGTTTACTTACTAATTCTCACGCCCTCCCCCTACAAACACACACACACACACGCACACACACACACACAGTCACTCACTCACTCTCCCACTCTGCCATAGATTGACAAATTACACAAGTCATAATGCTTCCCCTTCTCACACCTTCAAACACATCACACGCATTAAAATTTGAAAGGTGTCAATCCAATAAAACTTTATTTTTACGTTGATAAGACTTAATAATTACATAGGCGTCAAGGGCAGAGAGACAGCCCAAAGGAGAGCGTGTTAATGTTTAAGGGATCTGCTCAGATTAAAAAACAAACTAGTGGTAGTAAGAATATTCGAGTAGATAGGGAAACGCTTGTTGAGGAGTTTGTTAATTCTGGGGTAATGCGGTTCTGTTGAAACTTTAACTTGATTTAATCCAGTGCCTGTGCATGTATCTGTGTTGTGTGTGTGTGCACGTATGTATGTTTGTGTGTATGTGTTTGTGTGTGTATGTGTCTGTTTGTATGTGTGTGTGAGTGTGTGTGTATGTGTCTATAGTTGAACCTGCTCCAGCGACCACCTGTATTAGACACCACCCGCACAAACGACCACTTTCAATCGATTCCCAAATGACATTTTTTCTATATACACAATGTATATTATTATCCCTCTCTAAGACGCCTGCCTGTCTACAGCGATAATTTTTTTCTCGACATTGTGGGGGTCGTCTTAGACAGGTTTGCTTTGATTTACTTACCAGTTTACGTCCCCTGCAACACTTTATGTTCATCTAAGAGACGGCATAGATAGGTTTGACTGTATGTGTGTGTGTGTGTGTGTGTGCGTGTGTGCACCTGTATGTATACGTCCTCCTATTTCAAAGCCCTGCCAGTTAGTTTCCCTCCCTTTTTTCGCCCGTTCACAGATGACTTGTCACCCCCCAGCACTGCACGCCATTATGTCATTGTAAGCCGAGAAGAGATACGTTTCGTGCTGTAACAGCGTTTGCTATTTTTAGTTCAAGCAACAACACTTGACCGATTTCCCTCTTTGTGTGATGAAAAAGCAAACGTATTTAAATTGCGCAAAGCATGCACATGAATGTCTATTTATAGAATAATGTAGCATAAGCGTCGTCTGTTCCTTCCTCGTCTTTTGTTAAGTGACCTTTTGCATTGCTCTACTTCCTAGTGCGTGTGTGGAAAATCAACTAAAGGTGTTGAAACTGCTAGTTTGGTTTGGTTACCAGTTTTACAACCCCTCAAACACTGTAAGATTGTTTAAAAGACGAGCTACTTCGTCCTGCCTATCAGGGCCAACCCGGGCTGAGAGAGAAAAATTCCAGCACAAAAAAACGCAGATCGTCCGCGATCAGGATTGCACCCGGATCTTCTTCATGGCAGGCGAAGAGCCTAACCATTACACCACAGCACCGGTGTTGAAACTGCAATAAAACTTCAACAAAACAAAGAAACAATGTAGCAATTTCTCTTTGGAGCAGTTAGTTAGCACACTTAGTTTAAAGTTAGTTGTTTATAGAGGCGCCAGCATCTTTAGCTGTTTTAGCCTCTTGACTCTTTAGAACAGCCTTGGGTAAAAAATGGCCTTCGTGCAGTGGTCGGCGGGCGCTCTGGAGTGGTCTGCTCCCTCTACTTCTTTCTATGTCATTGTGCTCCTATTGTCCTATTCTACATCCTAGCACTGGAATTACCTTACAGTGTCGATAGCGCCTTAAACCCATAACCACTCGAAAATTTTCTACACTTCTTTCTTTTCCAAGATAAAACCTCGGAGATAAACCCCTAGGCATGTTTGCTCTGTCTTTTGATTTTGATCCCAGGGTCAGCTTTTTATGCCCGTTTTGAAATGTTTTTCTCCACGTACAGCAATCTCTTTGTCTTGCTGGTTTCATATTATACTATGTGAAATCCGTGTCAAGGCGAGGTAGAGGCAACCTCATCTCGCTGCTTATTCTCGTACATCTTTCCTCGACCCGAGCACGCACACTCACACGCACAAAGACACAAACACACACTAACACACACAATCACACACACAAACACAGATTCTTCTCTTTAAAAACAAAACAAGGAAAAGCACACAGAGAAAACAAACAAAAACAACACAGAAAACAAAATACCTAAACTACGCGTATATGCGTAAATACATACAAAGAGTCAATCCCACACACGGATCAAGAGAGAGAACGACGGAGAAAAAATAGATATTTTTTTTTTGTAGGGCAACAGAGCAGGATGTCTTCCCCGTGAGAAAATGAGAGAGAGAGAGAGAGATAGAGAAAGAGAGAGAGAGTAAAAGAGATAAAGAAAGAGAAAGCGAGAGAGAGAGAGAGAGCGAGCGAGAGAGAGAGAGAGAGAGAGAGAGAGAGCGAAAGAGAAAAGGGAGTGCACACGTAGAGATCCATAACAAAGTCGCAGTGTTTCCCTTCAATGCGGGGATGTAAACACACCAGTTCCAACCGCCTGGGGTAGCTTGCTATGTATTTATGGTCTATCGATTACTGTTGACCGTTACACTTGAAGGCTAGAAGGTAGATCTTGGTAGTACATGTAGTTGTTTTGAGACACTTTAGTTCTTAGTACGTGAACGTGCTGCATGGGTCTTTCGCTGGCAGAGAATTTCTACTACTACAAAGGAAAAAAAAAAGGTAAAAGCGGTGTTTTAACCGTGATACATTGACCTGAGATTTCTAACATGAGGCATTTCTAACGCGTGTATATTTGTCCTGAAAATAATAATCTTGTAATTGTTTCTTGGCTCAACTTTTGTGGCGGTTTGGTTATGGTTTGTATGTACTTACCCGTTGTGATGATTTCCTCCCTGATGATGGAAATGTATTTCATGTGGTGTGTTGGACCTTTGCCTCTAGTCTATAACTGCTGTAGCCTACATATTGTATTTACCAATGTATGTAGGTCTATAAAATGATTATGCGAACATTTTGCATGGGTTAACATAATGTTTTTCAATCACATGCCCTTTTTTTTTTATGTCTTTCCATGCATGCTGTTATCGTTCTTGTGGGGCCATGACAATTTTACCTCAGGGACAATCGGCATATTTGATAAAGTCTTATCTTATCTTATCTTATCTTATCTTATCTTATCTTATCTTATTGACACACGATGTTAAAAGTTAAGCAAACATAGCTAAGTTGCATTTTGGTGTTTAAATCAAAATCTTAGCACAGTGACATCATTTTCTTGCTCCGTCTCCCGTTTTCTGAAAATCTCTCTCTCTCTCTCTCTCTCTCTCTCTCTCTCTCTCTCTCTCTCCCTCTCTCTCTCCCTCTCTCTCTCCCCCCCCCCCTCTCTCTCTCCCCTCCTTCCCCCTCTTTTAATTCACAGAGGCCTCAAGTCTTTGCTTTGTCTCTGTTGATTGATCTATTTTTAACCCAAGTTGATTCTAAGAGCCAACTTATTGTATTGTGTCGAGGATCAGATTTGTTGACATAAGGAGACGCGGCGTTTTGCGTGCGTGCGCGCGAGCATGTGTGTGTGTGTGTGTATGTGTGTATGTGTGTGTGTGTGTGTGTGTGTTTAATTAATTGCATGGCGCCTACGATAGTCAATTCATGATTTGGAGTGAGGTTTACTGTAAAATCGCTACTTTTTCAGTGTCAGCTGTAAGAAAGAAAGAGTTCATTCGTGCATTGGAGAAGTGTCGGCTACTTTATGAACATTTGTACGGTTCTGAACTGAGAGGTGTACTTCCTTCGATTCGAACCAGAATCCTCTGCATTTGCACGTCAGCGTCTCACAGCTCGGCCAAAGGCGATACCTAAACAACAAATATCAATATTGCATGAAAACAAAACTGTAAAGATATGAGACCAATGACATGTTGCTGAAGTGGAAATCTGCTGCTAGTCTGATAAAGCCGTATCTTCTTGAGACAGAACATTTGGAAGATATTATGCCGACTCCGCGTGGTAAGACAGAGTTAAAAATGATTTTGCTCTATACTGGGTCAGGAAGAGATTAGAAAAGATAGCAGCCCACAGAAGTGGAAACTAGAACAAAAGACCCAAAGTTTCTGTAATTCTAAATGTATGGCTGGTTCTGCTGTAACATTCTTGACGACCTAGTGACATTTGATGTGAGAATTACGATTTCCGCTCACAACACTTTACTGTAGCATTGGCATTGGGTCTACAAAATCAATAAATCTGCTCAAGGGATTACTGTAAAAACTAAAGTTTAGATTACATTAATTAACACAGACAGAGAGGAAACACGTTTCATTAGCTTCCGGATAATTGCCACTTTAGGGGCATCATAAAGACTTTGGAATACGTGCAATGTTCAGTATCAAAATCTGGTGTAGATCTGTACGCTCTATCAAAGCATTATTATCCTGAAATACCTTTTACATTTTATGAGTGGACGGATTTCCGCAACTGATATCCCCACGAGTTGTCAAGGCGTATTGACACGCAGCTATCATTAGCATATATTGTTTGTGTACAGAGACTCTGTCCTTTCTTTACGTAGCAGTACTTGATTAATGGTCATATCAGTTATTCCATCGTCAGTTGATGACAGCAGCAATCACCGAGACGATATCGTACATAAGTTAATTTTTTGTTAGCTTGTGAGACCACCATTTTTTGCGTTAAGTTACGTGCTTAGAAAACTTAGAGGGACAATATTCCTTCTATCAGTAGCAGTCAACATACCTGTCATTTAACACTTTTAAAAAAAAGCATTAGCTGATCACTGACCGCAATTATTTTCTGTTGTTTATTTTTGTAATCGGTTCACACACGCAAGTCCGTTCGGCTGATTTCTTCTTGCCACAAAAGGGCAAGGCCTGATTGTATTGGTTTGGTTTGCAGTTTAACGTCCCTTGCAACACTGTAAAGTCATTAAAGCGATGGGCTACTTCGACCGGTAGGCAGTATCAGGGCCTAATCCGGCTGAGAGGGACACTCTGGCATACGGGGGCATACTCGAACAAACAAACTGCTTCACGAGGGCCTCGAACTCGTGTCTTTTGCAAGGTGGGCGAAGAGCACAACCAACACCCGGCAGAAGTTGGTTCCTAAGAACTTGTTTGCTATTGGCCTTAGACAAGCATCCTATTGGTTTCTACCCAAGTCGGCAAAGTGACCCAGTGGGTGGTTGGCAAGTGCCCTCCCTACTGTGGTCTGCCCCTTCTCCTTCATGCTTTGTGTTGCTG
This sequence comes from Phyllaplysia taylori, assembly GCA_032273245.1. Lineage (NCBI taxonomy): Eukaryota > Metazoa > Mollusca > Gastropoda > Aplysiida > Aplysiidae > Phyllaplysia > Phyllaplysia taylori. Next base: position 8,505 of record JAUKPP010178712.1, read on the forward strand.
CTATTCCACCTACATAAGATGTACAGACAATTTTGCCAATAAGTTAGGACACATAAAATTATTTAATAATGTAACCGACCCTTTGAGTGCTGCATTTGTAAATGTGGCCAGTTTATTCCCTGGCTCCGACAATCAGTGATATGACCTTACAGTGCCGTTATATTTCACCTACACAAATGAAGCGACAGGTTTTGACCTGTTAAAACTCCAAATGCGCCTTCTGTTTTCATCGAAAATCTAAAGGAAGTTCTAAGACTTAAAGATCAGCGTATAAACGCCTGGCGTGGAGAGCTGTTAGCGCTACACATGACCTCACTTAGTGGACGCCGTCCATATCAGGACCTGTGTCTGTGACGTCATCAATGATGTGAGATTATTATCACGTGACCTGACCTGTATCTGGTCAAACAGAACTGACTAACCTGCAGGGATCTTATCGTAGTCCTGACGGATGCTGGGAACTGTTGCACTCTAGAGCTTCACTTTGCTTTTTCTCCCGGCTTTTTCCCTTTTCTTCTCTCTAAAAACAAAAGTATTGGTTTGAATTTTGCACTGAATGAACTATTTTTCAAGATTAAGAAAATGAAGCAAATATCGAGCAAAGTATCGCAAGCAAAGAGCGCAGCTCATGCCTATATTGCTTGCATTGCCTCCGTAGCAAATCTTGAATTACTTCTGCTAAGACTAGTATTTTCTTAAAAGTCTTTTTTTAGATGCTATTTTCAGAAATGTAGCGGTTCGTCTGGGAGAAAAGGATTCCTACTTGGTTCTTTTGTATCACAAGATCTTGTTGTAGGGAATGTCAGTGGGGTGGCACTCCAACGGAGAGAGTACACAAAGGGATCCACAGGGATTCAGAAGAGTTGGTGGTAAAAACGTAGACTGAAAAGCTAAACAATAGTGTGGTGTGTTGTGTAGCTTTTCAAGATATTGTTGTGTCGCGCCAGTGTGTGGGGAGTTAGAATTCCCAGCATTCAGACTTGATGTTTATGTATGTGTCCATTCTCCGCTTTGTGCAAGCTGTAATTTTGTGGTACTGATTATTGTTTTTGGTCTTAAGGAAGTCTAGCCTTCGTTTGGAAGGAACTCAGTGGAGATGTGCGGTATGTGAGATTTACCTCGTATTAATTTGCTCACGAAAATGAAAAATGTGCTACCCTGTAATAACGCAACTTAGGTTTATCAACATGTTACAATTATCATTAAAAATCATTGAGTGTAATATGCTACTCCTTCTCATCCCCAGAACTCCTCGTATGGGCATTGTGACGTCAACTAACTACAGTCCCCTCCGATCTGTGCAGTGATCGTTCACAGCGCCATCCGGGTGACTCCGGACATTCTCTCAGCACGCTCGGGAAGTTTGAAGACACCGTTGAAAAACCTTCAAAGACACATTACATCTTTCCTCTGTGTTGTAAACCACATAGAGTGTGCGCCAGCCATTGATCTACCTTACTCTGGAATATCCGCACTTTGATTTGCTCCTCATTGTTCTTGCTACATTGTCATCGCTTAGTGACACCATCATTTATGTTTTCAGTAGGAAAGTAGCTAACAGACATTTCTAAAGTATCAGAACTTCCTTTGAAGTCTGGCCACAAGACTTGAGCAGCACTGCATGGAAATCTTCCAAAGTGGAGGCCGCCTCGCTATGACAAGGAAGCACGTCTGTTCACCTAACGGTCAGAGTGACGTCACACACGTCGGGGTCTGGTTGAAGTGGGAGTACAGCGAGATGACCGTCACCGCCCCGTCTGATCTAGCCGAGCTGGTCATCTGTGTTAGCAAAAGTAACTGGACTAAACTCTTTTAAGTTTAGCACATTTGTTCTCTTGGATATTTGTATGTGTGCTTTATTTCCTGGATTATTTACATTCAGAACCGCGGATTACCGTTGCTGATATAACCTTAAAAGGTTGGAAGAGACGTTGAAATAGACACGTGACGTGGGTTTGTTTTGTTTCATACAGGAGACATTCGTGTTACAAGTTATAGTTTTACAGTATACCAGACGATCAAAATCCATTGAATCAAGTTATATTCGTAGACCGTCTGAGATTTTATACAGTCGTCTAATTTTGCCTGCTTCGAATTTGGAAAGCTGAATAGATTACTGCAAAAGCGAAAAATCTTTCTTTTTGCGGAGCAGACTTTAGAATTCTCTGTTTAAGTAATCAGCTGTCTTGAAACAAGAGTCCTCACTGAAGTACGAGTGCACTACATTTGAAATACAACGTTATAGATTATCAGCGCTTTTGACACTTGTAGGTCAAAGATGGCGGATAGAGGCAGCGGTTTCAATGATAACGGCAGACGTGGACGCATTCAGCCTGGGACGAGCCAGGTCAGCGTCTCGGGGGTTATCGATCACGATGACCAGCTGACCGCCAGCCCTTGGGGACGGAACGTCACGGAGAAAGATCTGTCTGCTGACATGCAGGCTGTGGTAGACAATTCAGGCAATAATCTACTTCGTGTGACGTCACTTCCGGACAGCCGAGGAAGCCCCGATGGCGCCAGTGACGCCTGCGTGTCCCCTGGCTCAGAACTTCCGCCTGACACCTCCGTGTTTGTGGAGATGGACCCAACGTCAAGAGGCGGGGAGGAGAATCATGGGGAAAACCGTCAGTCTACAGCTTCAGAAAATGTTGGACCCCAGAGTTCTTATAACCCTGGTAACGGGGATCCTCATAAGATTGATATAGCTGCAGAAAATGGTTCTGTTAGTGAGCGGTCGCAATTGAATACTATACGACAGGGTTTGACTGAACATTCCCAGGGGCTCAATGTTCCTGTAGATTATTACAATGACAGCTCAAGTCTAGCACAAAATGGCATCAGAAATGGTTGCTCCGTATCTGCCCATGCTACTCTAGCACATCAGGATTCAAAAGCTGTCATATATGACATCGACGCTCGCGATTTGAATTTCAGTAATGACCTCACCAAAGGGGGTGACGTCACATCAAGCGCCATGCCTAACGGCGTTTTGAAAAGTAACCCTGACCAAGTGGACAGTATACAACGGTCAATAACTTACAATCAGAGTTGTGATCTTAGAAGTAACGAGGATGAATATGAAGGTAATGTCGAGTTTCCTTCTGACAGAAACGGTATAGGTGGTGGAAACAACACGGTCTTAGACCAAAAGAGAGATAGAGCTGGAAAGGTTGGAAAGAGCGCAGCAGATGCCAAAACAGGGTCAGATACCAAAACGGGGTCCACGAACTTGTCTAAGGACTCTCAGCCGAAGGGATCGTCTCGCAGTGGAAGGTCGGCGACATCGAAGAAGCAGAAGGAAAAAACTTCAGCGCCCGGAGGACGCTCGCGGCGGTCAAGAGAGACCGGAAGTCGTGCGTCTCCAGAGCCGTCCGCGTTTGTACATCAGACACAGAGGTCGTTGTCCGTGCCTCCTGACGACCAGGAGTCTGAGCGGATGTCTCGTGGGGCAAGAGGAAACTTGTACGTGAGGGCAACGTCTGTTCCTGCTGGCGATCAGGATGACGAGGTGCACGGAGAGGCGATGTCGGAAGATGAGTGCGTCTCATATGGAATGCCATACTTTTTCTCCACTCAACACACGGGGAGACGGAGCGCACCTGTGTTTTCTAGGCGCGGTTTTGGCACAAAGACCTTCTGGAATGACGGCCAGACCAGCATCAAGAAACGCCTCAAGCAAGGGGGACTTCCGGTACAGCAACAGCAGCAGCAGCAGGGCATTTTGGGAAGGTTTGGCATCAGTCGTTTCTTGTCAAGCCCACAAAGGGTAGAACCAGCATCAGTCAGCAGAAAGAGATCGAACACATTTGGCAGGTATGGGAGCAATGACAGCACGGTTGTGGAGAATATCCAAGATCGTTCTGGCAAGAGTGAAACCAGCAGGAACAGAAAGGTCAAAGGTGCTCAGATCAACTGTGACAATTTGGAGACTGACATCGGCCGTCCTGTCACGTCTCCGGTTATCTCAGATTTCAAGGGATATTTCAGCGACCTTGACATTCATCCCTCCAGAGTGTCAGCACATGCGGGGTATGAGTCAAACCAAAGCGTGATGGGCACAGGTTCAAGCCTTCAACCACCTGCAACGGATGTTATGTCTTGCCAAACAACACCGTTCCCCGATGAGGATAACGATGAAGACAAAATTTCTAAACTTTTAGAAGAATCAGTGAGTAAACTACGCGGTACGAAGGGTGGGTTCAGAACTCCCGGCAGCCTGGTCCCTAGACTTCCTCACACGGAGAACAAGAAAAAGGAACCGTGGTCTCCTAACGAAAACACAGAGGCATGGGGCTCAAACCTGCAGGCAGACAAAATCCACAAAGTCAGTTTCATGAATAACAGAGAAATAATCAAAGACAAAGACAACGGAGACGAAGGAAGTGACGACGACGATGATGACGACGAAAGTTCCAGCGAAAGCGGCATCAGCGAAAAGACCCGTCTCCTGGGGGACAAGAGTCCCGACCTGTCCTCTCTGAAAGAGACGAAGACCGAGGTGTATCTGAGGCGCTGGTATCTCCTTTTCCTCTTCTCCATGTCCGCGCTTGTGTGGAACGCCGTGTGGTCAACCTGGGGTCCGATAGCGCAGTCTGCCAAGGTCGTCTACGGCTGGACGGACAGCAACATCGCCATGTTTACCTGGCTGGGTAATGTCCCCTTCCTGGTCACCATGTTCCCCATCGCTTATCTCATGGACGTCAAAGGTAGGAGATGATATGATGGCATACCGCTAGCTTACTTCTGTTTTGTTTAATTTCGCCAAACCACCGGCGCCTGAGGTGTAATGCTTAGGCTCTGCGTGTTAGTACATGTGAAAACGGAAAGAAAAGTGAAAGAAAGATGAAAAAGAAAAACACACTGCTATGAAAGAAAGCAAGAGAAAGAGAGATAGATATATGGATACTTAATTAGAAAGATAGTTAGATAGATAGATAGATAGATAGATAAATGATAGATAGATAGATAGATAGATAGATAGATAGATAGATACATACATACATACATACATACATACATACATACATAGACAGGTAGATAGATGGATTGATTGATTGATTGATTGATGGGTGAATGGATGGATAGATAGATGGATGAATTGATGTATGTATGTATGTATGTATGGATGGATGGATGGATGCATGGATGGATGGAAGGATGGATGCATGGATGGATGGATGGATGGATGGATGGATGGGTGGATGGATAGATAGATATTCTTTGCTCCTGTTCCTAGCATGTCTTTATAAAAGTACCTCAGACAATACAATATTTTCAATGCCTCCCCCCCCCCCGCCCACACACATACACACCCACAAACACACACACACACACACTCACACACACAGGTATGCGAGTGTCAATGGTCCTGTGTTGTGGGCTGACCTTCCTTGGCGCCGGACTCCGATGTATTCCTGCTGACGTGGACACTTCCACCTGGTGAGTCCACTAGAGAGCTGGTCAAATCTGGACACTTTCAGACACGAAATAGAAATCTTTGTGGTATTCACGTTTGCTTAATGCCGATGTAGCATACTGTTTTGAGACAACGAACGAAGACAAAACCATCTTATTTTCTGAACGGAAATGTCTCTTCTTTCACGTACCATAATTGCACTAAAAAACCCTAGTCAGTCAAAACTGCCTTATTATAGCGACCACTTGTCCATGACGACCACCTGTACAAACAACCAATGTCCATTTCCCCCTGTGTATTTCTTTCTTCAATAAAATAATACTGTACAAGACGACCCAACAATTTTCTTTCCTACAATGAGTGGACAGGTTTTACTGTATAAGTGAGTATTTCTGAGAGAATAAGACACACGGAGAATCGTAAGACATCAATCTCATGTTGCGAAAATGAATTGTGCATTGACATGGACGATAATTT
>JAUKPP010178823.1:0-14398 GCA_032273245.1 Phyllaplysia taylori
GCGACCGGCAATGGTGTGTGTATATGCATAGTTTGTATGAATGACGTTACCTTTGTCCATGCTTATCATTACATGTACGTATTATCGCTTGTATGAATATGAATGTGTTTGTACACCATTGCAAAAAGAATTTCCTCATGGGGATAAATAAAGATAACTTTTCTTTCTCCTTTTTCTTTCTTTCTTAGGCAAAGCAAAGGAAAAAAGAAAGCAAAGAAAGTTAGAGATGAACTATGAAATGGAAGAATGTGGCCAACTAGTAAAATGCCAGCTTCAGAACACAGAGGCTCATTGATTGAATTGTGAAGAGTTTTGATGGCTTTAACCATTGTGCTATTGGAGAAGATGCCAAAATTGGAGGTCTTGATTGTGAAACTACCATATAGTGCAACTGGGGGGTTGACAACCAACAAAGGAAAAAACCTACTATCAAACAGAAGAACAACATGATGTCATGTATAATTTGTCTCAAGACCTCTCCAGACCAGCAGAAAATAGATTAGAATGGTAACAACATTTATTATTATCCTCATGGGAAATTCAATTTACAGTACTGGGTAACACGTTAAATAAAATATCACTGATATCAGCAGTACCAATACTCACCACAGCATTTCTCATAGCCTCTTTCTTCTCTTTAGAAGATGCTTTCTTGCCAATCCACACCCAAGCTCCTGATGGACTGTTGTCGATGATGAATGAATCCTAGGGACAGAACACATCTTGTTTTATTGGAAGGCTATGGAATATAAATATATATAGTAATAAGGCTAACATATTATGCTGTGCAAGTGTTAGAAGAAAAAACTGTGTTGAGGTTTGAAGAGCTCTAAAGTAATGAGCATTTAAAATATGTTTATGCATTAGTCGTGTTAATGTATTAACTATTATTTGAGAAGCCCTCTTTTTCTCTTCTGTAAGACATGATAGATAATTCACAGTGGATGATGTATACTGTTATTTGATTCCTAACTATTTCATCTACATTAATAGCAGTGCACACAAAAATTTAACCTCAACGTGCCACCAAAAGTAGTAAAAACTACGCTAAGCACAAGGGTGGGCACAAAGAGTCTTAAGGTATAGAAACACGCAGAGTAACGACAGAAGAGGAGACAGGTGAAATACACATCTTTTATACACATACTGTACATGATTTTTACAAATGAAATAAAATGAGATATGGACCGGGAACAGTAGACAGGTAGTGAAAAAACTCAATAAGAACACTTTGTGCCACAGAGATGGGGAAAACGGACTCAATGCTCTACACTGCCACAGGAGTAAGAGTTGTGACTTCAAACAGAAGTACAGTACATCAGGACTTGTCAAAAGAGACATTGGGATCACTATGCATGTATGAGACACAGTTCAGATCACTACTGCAAAATCTCTGATTGTTTACCAAGGAGGCAAATATCCCACTAGTCCTTGTACTATTCTCCCTTATGCCAACGAAATCTATGTTTTTTGTGAAGGGAAAATGACTGCTCAATTATTAGTGAGGGGGTCATAAGGGTGTAGTTCCAGAATTATACTCTTCCAAAAACAAACGCATAATATAAACCCTATGGGTTCTATGCAGTACTGTACTGTATATTACACCTTGGTAATAAGTCTATGCAAAAGTGACTGTGTTCTTAACACAAAAAGAGTTTTTCTTAGTTCTTTTCACTGGTCCCTTTTTTCTCAAACGAGTGTCTATACCAAGCTCTTTGGTTGTCTTGGCCGCAAAAATATTATCCCATGAATTCTTCATTTTTTTTTCATGAATTACTCGTTTACAATATTCCAGAATGGAGTGTGTACAAGGGTTATGGATCATGATGGTAGACATGAAATGGAAGACACCGTTAAAAGTAAGGAAAATTTACTGGCAGAAAGAGACACAACAAAAATTATTACTTTGCTGACTTTTAAGGCACTATCAATCCTGAAGTTCATTCCAGTACCAGGAAACAGATGAGGATGATAGTAACACTTAAAAGTTTTGAAGTGATATCAACAATGTCAGGCAAGTTTTGAGGTGAAACCAACACTGCCAGGCAAATTTTTTAGGTAATATCAACACTGTAAGGCAAGTTTTTGAGGTGATATCAACACTGTCAGGCAAATTTTTGAGGTGATATCAACACTGTCAGGCAAGTTTTTGAGGTGATATCAACACTGTCAGTCAGTATAAAGCCCAGAGATAGGAAAATATGACTAAAGCAATACAAAGTATAAAAGCAGGAGTTGAACACACCAGAGCATCCATCAACCACCCGCTTAGACTTAGAAGTAGGAGGGGCAGACCACAGAAGAACGCCCATTAACCACCCCTTGTAAACATTAGTGATTGGTAGTGGGGTGCACGAAGCTAGTTGGCAGATTTTTCGACTAAGAGTTCCATTCCATAATCGGTAATACTCATTTTAGCTCACAAAATCACTTGCTTGCGGGGTGAGTTAAGTTGAAAATTACTCACGTATCGAAATTACACTTTTATGGAATGAAGCATTTAGTCGAAAAAACGTCCGACTAGCATTGTGCATCCCACCCTAGAATAGTCAGTATACTTTGGAGACAGCTTCGATGAAAAACAACTGATTTGTGAAAAAGCTGTCTGTATTCTTTCCTACAGCATGCTTCTTCAAAGCTCTGGAAACCATTCAGAATCAATACATGCCTCAAATACAAAGATAATAGCAGGGATAGGCGCAGCCAGCAACAAAAATTCGAAACTGTTTGTAAATTTGGTTAAGGTTTTACAGTACTATCAACACCGTAAGGTCATTTCAGCGCCAGGAGATAGATTAGGACAATAGTAACACATAGAAAGAAGTAAAAGGAGCAGACCACACCAGAGCACCCGCCAACTACCTACTAAACTGTGGTCTCAGGACCAGAAACTTGAGAATGTAAGGACAAAATAATATGTTCATGTTCATTTACATGAAAAACTTCTTAGGGTATTTTATAAGCAAAGATAGAACAAAAAATGAATATGGGGAAAAATTCTGAGGATGCCCATCCCTGTAATTGGAGTCAGAATAATCAACGAAAATCAGGGTGATTAAAAAAGAATCAACCAATATCATTATGTGATTTTCATAAAAATCAGTTCATTCTCTTTTAATCCGCCTGTAATATGCAAGATAAACAGGAAATGTTTGATTATGAAAACGATGTGTATGAGAGCTCTCCTCTTGCCACAGACAGAGGCTGAGAACAAAATTAAACAGATGCGTAATAGTGACAGGCGACAATCCAACACAATACTGACAGTGATAACAAATATATATGAAAACAGAGCAGCAAAGGCGAATACAGCAAAGCCTTATCACAGGAAATGATTTGGAAAACTTGCTATGGTTGAGAAAAAAGAGAAAAGAACAGGATGAATGACTGTAGTCTGCTCTTCTCTTCTCTTGGAGGAGAGAAAAATACGCTGATTCATATTTCTTAGAGTAATTAATATTTTCTTACTTATAGAGAAAGAAGATTCTAAAAAGATGATCATGTAGAAGAGTTTAAAACAACTAGAAGACTAAAAAGTAGAAGAGCTTAAAACAACTAGAAGACTAAAAAGATTACCAAAAAGATAATATTATGTTTCAAGGCCTCACAAATGAAAAATTTCTGTCATTTTCAAACTCCCGAGGTTTGTGCAGAGTGCTAAACTTTACCCATTGTGCCTAATACAAAACAAAATGGGCAGGCATTCCTCCGCCATGAGGCCTGCAAGGACTCCCCAGTGACTGGCAACCTCCATGTAGTTAATGAAAAGAATTCCCAAAAACAATAAAATGAAAGAAGTGAGAGAGGCAGATCCTGAGGCAAAAGCAACCAGCCCTCTCTTGCACAAATGCTTTAATGATTATGATAATTGCATTTTGACAGTGCATATCCTGGTAAAGCAGGGTCTACGTGTTTTGCAATCTTATATTTTCCTTAGTGGTTCAAAGCGATTCTAAAACCATCTCCATTTCTTGGTTGATGGGAAGTATACAATGTAGGCTAACATTTTACAAGTGCTGGAAAACTAATATACTGACAACATCTTTCTATGTCTATGGCTGGTACCCATTTCTACCTGGGTGAAGTGAAGAAAACTTGAGCATTATGCCTTTCCGAAGGAAAAAAATGAGAGGCTGAGCTGAGCCCTGAATCCCTTTCACCTGCAGCTTCCGGGGTCAAGAGGCCTAGTCAGTAGACTACCGACATTTTTCAAATGTTGACTGGAAACTTTTTACTAAGCAATCCTGATCACCTGTGCCCTGATATTTTAAACACATTCATGTTTCTCTACAAACTGAATGCAATCCACCAGCAATATACCTTAAAGAGATAGAAGAAAAAAAACCATCTTATAATTGTAGCTGTGTTACTTTGTGGCCAGGGTACTCAACAAGTTATCTGAGGTTCTAGTCCAGGAAAACTACACACAGTATTGGAAGAATATGATATGTAAGATAAGATAAGATAAAAATATGAGACGAGAAAAGAAAAAGTAAATAAAAGATGCTACAGTTTGTTCTTTGCACGAAATTTCTTCCGATATGTTCTCTGTTGATGGTGATATATATCCATTACAAATAAACAAATAATTAACTGACTCAGTGTCTGCATATCACAAGAGTTGGAATACATTGTATTAGATGCAAAGCGCTGGGGTCTGTTTTATGTTGCAATCCGCATTGCTGTGGCCAACGAGTGAGGCTTTTCACAATGAACACCCGAGAACAAATTATGGATGAGCCAGCATGCTGAGGTGCTCTACTAGGCTGACACAATAGGGTGGCATGCTGCTTTATATCTGAGACAAAACTGAGGATTGTACGGAGAGCAGACAACACATGAGCTAAGAGCGAGACAAAAGAACTTGCAAAACAAAATGTTCAAACCTCATGCAAATAAAAGAGGACATGCACAAACGGAATGTTTGTCTCCAAGCAAAGAGATGCAAAAGTAACTCATAACAACAAAGGCTGCACAGGTATCATTTATAGCATGTGTTATGCTCTCAACATAACCAAAAGATGCAGTGAACAAAAACATTCCAAAAATAAAATTGATCAAAACTGATCAGCAGACGGGTGATAAAACATAACAGATAGAACAAATAAATGCTTAAATTGGTGGTTTGATTCCATGCAAAATAAACATAACATACCTTGCTGAATTTTTGGGTGGGCTACGCAGAAATGAAACAATACATGAACAACAAGTGGACACAGTAAGAACTGATACACAACATGCACAATAACAAATTAAACTTTTTGACATTTACAAACCATTTATTCTCCCAAAACATACACAGCCCAAAAACAACATGGATATTGGAAAATGTCTACAGATTTCTCAGAGCACATGGAATGAATGTTAGTTTGGTATGGTTACCAGTTTTACATCCCCTGCAACACCTTAAGGTCATTTAAGAGATGGGGCTACACCGATCCTGCCTGTCAGGGCCAACCCGGGTTGAGAGGAAAAAAAATTCCAGCAGAAAAAAAACAGATTGTCCGTGCTCGGGATAGAATTCAGCTCTTCTGCATGACAGGTGAAGAGCCTAACCATTACACCACAGCATCGGTGGAATAAATTTTAATGTTAGTAAGTTACAGTACACTTACTTTAGGTATTCATCAATGATCACCCTGAAGGACCATCATTACATTTGAACATTTAAAGCCCAGCTCCTCCCCTCAGAATGATAAGCAATCCTTTATGAACAACTAAAAATACCTAAAAGTATACAGGACTATGGTGTGACAATAGTGTAGCACACCCCACAGGGATGCTTTCCATCTGATCAAGGACCAAGATATAAACATAAGGAGTTTACTCTATATTCATGAGTCAAGTTAAAATCATGAGCAGTTTATCCTGAATTCACGGGTCAAGTTAAAATCATGAGCTGTTTACACTGAATTCACGAGTCAAGTTAAAATCATGAGCAGTTTATCCTGTATTCACGAGTCAAGTTAAAATCATGAGCTTTTTACACTGTATTCATGAGTCAAGTTAAAATCATGAGCAGTTTATCCTGTATTCACGAGTCAAGTTAAAATCATGAGCTTTTTACACTGTATTCATGAGTCAAGTTAAAATCAATATCATAGGCAGTTTACCCTGTGAGTCAAGTTAAAATCATGAGAAGTTTACCCTGTATTCATGAGTCAAGTTAAAATCATGAGAAGTTTACCCTGTATTCATGAGTCGAGTTAATATCAATATCATAGGCAGTTTACTCTGTATTCAAGAGTCAAGTTAAAATCATGAGAAGTTTACCCTGTATTCATGAGTCAAGTTAAAATCATGAGAAGTTTACCCTGTATTCATGAGTCGAGTTAATATCAATATCATAGGCAGTTTACTCTGTATTCAAGAGTCAAGTTACAATCATGAGCAGTTTATTCTGTAGTCATGAGTCAAGTTACAATCATGAGCACAAAGTGCTGTAATGAAGAAAACAATGTGCAGCAAAATGGTGCCAATGAAGAAAACTTCCCCGAATTGTCCACTTTTATTAGAATCAAAATATTAAAAGTGGTTCAGTGGTTTGCTGAAGTAATCTCTGTTCAAAGGTGGAAGCAAAATGTGGTTCTTCAAGCAATTGTCAAGTGATTTCACTTTAAAAAACAAGCTTTTTCAGCAGTTTTTTAACACAGCAATCAAATGTTGACTATGCTTTTAAAGCGTCATTGAGCCAGTTAAATTGTACACAAGTACTGAATCAAAATTGACTACTGCCATTTCTGTGATAAAACACTATTTTAACTGATTATGTTGACAAGCAAGCTTCTAAGTTGGACATTTCAAACTCAACTAAAACTTTTGACATAAATTTACTTTACTGGTCCCCAAGTGGTAGACAATTTGTCCTTTTTCCAGCAGCCAATGCCAGTTATGGATAGAAAACAGTTCAGCCATCTGAAATATTTTATCTATGAGTATAGAGTTTGTTAAGACATCTACATTGATCTAGTGGTAGAAAATCTAAAGATAAAACACTTAGACAAGAATCGCTTTAAAAAAAAAAATCAAACATATCAATTACAGCGGCATGCATAATCATAACCCAAAAAAATCAATTGACAGTCACAGCCACATGACGGCAGCCCAAACATGAAAGTAGCACAGCAAGAAAGCTGTATGGAGCTTTCAAGTTTTGGACATAATAAAAAAACATTTCTTGAATGAAAGAGCTACATCCTAAATACTTACATCGGTCAACAGATCCTTCCGTGACAGGGGACCTGGTTTCACTTCCTGAATACGCAGAGTACCCTCCTCCTCTCGACATCTGAAGCAGACGAGTAAAAAGTCACATTAATAAATAGCCTAAATTTTTGTGTACAACCACATGTTTGTTGCATCAGGATTTACAGCAATAAAAACTGTAAGGTCATTTCAGCACTAGCCAAAGATAAAAACAATAGCAATAGTAACAGTATTTCACAATGGCAGTCAATTCCTACAAAGCAATAAAATTTATTTTTAAAAATCCAACCCTGACCGAATAAAAATTATTTCTAAATCAAATAAAATAGAACCTTGATATGGAGTACTTCCTTTGAATTTAGATTTACAAATGTTTTAGCGGATTTCCATCATTTCACAACATGAGTAATCAATGGAGACATAACAGTGCCAAGATCTTAGCACAATCGGGTAACATCTGATGTTCTTGAATATGAGCCACCAAAATGTGAGCATTGTCAGTGCTAGTATAGCTGTATACACAAAGGTTTTTTTTCTTATTTTAAACAAATGTTCTATAGTCATGAGTTGAGGAGGGATAATAAAATCCCAGCAGACACATGAAGCTCTTTGACAAAAAAAAAAGGCATTCCCATGTGAGAGTCAAAAACTGTCTTCTGAGATTAAGGCTAGTAGCCAAACCAGTGAACCAAATATCACGAGTTGAAGTTAGTTGTTTATAGAGGCACCAGCTTCTTTGGCTGTAACTGGCGCTGTGGTGTAATGGTTAGGCTCTTTGCCTGTCAAGTAGAAGACCCCGGTTCGATCTCGAGCGCGGATGATCTGGGGGGTTTTCTGCTGGGATTTTTTTCCTCTGAGCCCGGGTTGGCCCTGACAGGCAGGGTCAAAGTAGCCCGTCTGTTAAATGACCTTACAGTGTTGCAGGGGACGAAAAACTGGTAACCAAACCAAACCAAACCAATCTTTAGCTGTTTTAGCCATACATAGATGCTAATGAGCTATAACTTACGAGAACAGTTTGATGTTGGCTGACTGCTGCCTCTCGCTGGTCTCGTCCTGGCCCACATCGGCCGCAGACTTGATTTTGTTCCTCTCGTTGATGAGCAGATACTTCTCAAACAGCTACAGGGTGTGTATGTGTGTTCGTGTGGGAAATAATAGGGAGAATAATGAGAGGGAGTGGACGGGAGGGAGATGGAAAGGTGGAGGAGAAGAGAGGAGGAGAGGAGGAGGGAGGTTGGTGGAGGAGAAGGGGATGGTGGTGAAGAGAGGACAGATGGCGGAGTTGAAGGAGGAATAGACGAAGGTAGGTTGGTGGAGGAGGGAGAAAAGAGGGGGAGTTGAAGGAGGAGGAGAGAAGGAAAGGAGGAAGGGAAGATGGTGGAGAGGAGAAGGGGACAGTGAATGAGAGACAAAAGAGGGGGAAAGATGAAGGAGAAGAAAAAGGGGAGGGGAGGTTGGTGGAGGAGGAGGGTAAAGAAAGCAGTGCAGGAGGGGGAGGTGGAGGAGTAGGAGAGGAGGGAGAAAAGGTTGAGGGGGTATAGGGGAAGAAAATGGTGGTGTTGGAGGAGGTGGATGAGGAAAACAAAAAAGTGCAGGAGGAGGATGCAGGAGGTATAATGGTGGTTGGGGGAGCAATGTTGTGGTGTGGTAGGGGATAAGAAGAGAACAGTTTGTCAGGACATGTACAGCGATGGCATTGATAAAGCAATACATGTTTATACATCTCAAAAACCTCAAGAAACTCATCCTTAAAAATAATATCAACCAGAATACTAATGAATGCTGCTGGGATTGGGGGTGGGGAATGTGTGAAGCCAAAAAATTAAACAAAACCATAATTTTGTTTAAAAAAAACAATCCCTAAATACAAAAACCTTTGCAAACTGTAGACTTCTGTAGCTTCTTCATCCCAAACAGTAAAAACTTGATTACTTGTGAAATTCCAAATAATAATAGTATTAACAATGACTCTATTTACACCTTGTATCAACAGAAATCAGATACAAATGTTCTCCAACAATACAACAATAAATGCATTCATTGTACAATAGTAAAAAGAATTGTTACATTCACTTTTACACTACATGATTTCGCATAAGCCACTGCTGGTCGCCGCCGTGCAGTGCCCATGTGAACTGGGGTTGATGTGCCCTGCTCAAAGACACACCACAGCAGTTATCTATTCTGAAGCTGATACATTTCAGCGTGCTTGACAATCTTTGTGAACCTGAGTTCACCAACAACTATTTCATCAAATACTTAAGCGGATAAAAAAAAACACTATTTTTTACGAAAACTTTCTCATACCTCACTGGCATCTGTGGTGTAGTGGTTAGGCACTTCACCTATAATGTAGAAGACCCAAGTTCGATTCCCAAGTGGGGGAGGAGCATCTGCATCTTTCTGCTGGAATCAGTCACTTTAGGCTGGGTTTGCCCCCCATCCAGGGATGAAGTAGCCCATCTATTAAATGACCTTACAGTGTTGTAAGAGATGTAAAAGTAAAAAGTAAAAACCAAAACCAAATCTCTCACCTCTTTGGATTCCGAGTCCAGCTTGTCCTCCTCGCCTTCCTCCACAAAGACAACGTTGGATTTGCCTCCTCTTTCATCTCTCAGCTTGCGGCAATGGCCGGTAGACTATAGGGGGAAAGAAGGGAATGTGACCACATAGCAAAAACATCATAAATGCAAACGGTGCAAGGCATTCCTTGCATAACTACCATTTCAGAAACAGTATTTTGTCTTGTATCATAGATAATGACTTACAATCACTATGGTGTCATAGACATAAAACATGAGAAATTTGTGACTCAATCTAAGCAGAGGAAGATAGGTTGGGTTGGCACACCAGTTTTACGCCTTCTACAACGGCTTTCTTCCATTCTGCCTGTCAAGGCTAACCCGGGCTGAGAAGGCAGAATCCAAGCAGAAAAACACATATGCTCGTCTGCGCATGGAGATCAAACTCAGGACTTCCGCATGAAAGGCAAAGAGTTTAACCATTACAGTACAGACAGTGGAAGAAAAAGATAGGGAACTAGGGAAGCTAACCACAACATTACAGCAGAGTCGCCAAAGTTGGTTGTTTATAGAGGCACCAGCATCTTTGGCTGTTTTAGCCAGAGTCGCCAACAGAGAAAAGGAAATTTTCATGAAATTTCGGCATTTTCAAAGCAAGTGCTATTACATACTACCATGATCTATATATAAGACCCACCTCAGTCTTTCTGTATAACATAACACTATAGTCTATCCATAAAACCCACCTTCAGTCTTTCTGTATAACATACCACTATAGTCTATCCATGACTCACCTTCAGTCTTTCTGTATAATATACCACTATAGTCTATCCATAAGACCCACCTTCAGTCTTTCTGTTCGATTGCACTCAGAGCCAAACCAGGCGAAGATAATTTGTCCCAGGTCAAGGATGAAGCAGTCGCCCTTGTTCATCTGCTCCCAATCAATGCTGGAACACTGTGGCGGAAATAATATGACACCAATCAGAGAATGCAAATGTTTCAACCATAGACGAAACAAAATCAATGCCTAGCAACAGAGCAGATCATTTAGAGATCAAAAGGAGATAAGAACAGCATGTCAAGTGATAAGGAAAAGAACTACATAAACTGATGGGGACCAATTATTTGCCACACATGAGAAAACAAATATTCCATAGTTTCCTAATACGAGCTTAGACACTCACTGCATGCAGAAACTACAATGTGGCGCTGACCTGAAAGGCAAAAACTCAAAAAGTCTTGACTGCTAGCAAAATAAAAAAAAAGTAACTTATTACTTTTGGTGAGTGGAAACCAATTTTTGACAGGACAAAAAGATTTTACTTAAAAGTATCTTGACAAAGTACGAGAGAACCTTGAATGGTTTTGGCTGCTCACCTCTGAGAATCTTGGGTTTATCTTGCCCTTGACATGTATAAGGCGTGGCTGGAAGGCTCCTTTGTCCACATGGTTGAAACCAGACTTCACACCACCAGCCTTGATTCTGAGGAGGCAAACACATGGTTATTTCTTGTTTACTCATTGGCTTTTCTTCAAGGCGTTCTTTATTTCAACACAATTTTACCACTTCCCTGACGAGTTAACCTCATAAGCCATAAGGACTACATAAAATGATGGGTACCAATTATTTGCTACACGTGAAAAAACAAACATTCCAGTTTCCGAATACCAGCTTAGATACTCATTGCACACAGATTTTGACCTCTAAGCTTGTTGAGTACAATAAATATATTGAAGTACCAGAGTTAGTTTAAAGCTAGTTGTTTAAAGAGGCGCCAGTATCTTTGGCTGTTTTAGCCTGTGGAGTACCAGAGGACTAGGACTAAGGGGCCAATTTAGAGGCCCCTGAGGGAGAGTGGGAAAGCGTTTTTGAACACAACTGGCTGACCTGGAGGGAAACCATTATTTCATCAAGTGCTATTTGATAAGACTTAAAATGTTTTGCTCATCCTTTGGTACTTCTCAATTGGCCTCCAGGCCCAGGCACTCGAATACATGTTTTGGTTACCAGTTTTACATCCCCTGCAACACTGTCAGGTCGTTTAAGAGATGGGCTACTTTGATCCTGCCTGTCAGGGCCAACCCGGGCTGAGAGGGAAAAATCCCAGCAGAAAAAAAACCCAGATCGTCCGTGCTCAGGATCGAACTTGAGTCTTCCGTATGAAAGGCGAAGAGCCTAACCATTACACCACAACGCTGGTGCACAGACTATGACTCACTGGAGAGTTGATGCTGATGACCTATGCTTCAGGTGGAGTGAAGGGCATAACTAACTAACTAACTAGGTATTGCTTTCTCTCTCCCCATATGTTTGCATTATTGCATAATATCCTCACTTGATGCCCTGTGAGAAGTAGCTGAGGAATCGCTTGGACTCGTGCCCTTCCACCTCTCTGTGCTGCACCGGGGCTCCTCCGAGAAAGTCGTCAAGCTCCACAGATTTGTAGGCTGCCACTCCAGCTTCATCCTGGAGGGAGAGTGAGAGGGAAACATAGGATTGGAGCTTGGTGCTTAGGTGGTAGGCCTGCACAAAGACTTAATTTTTCATGGAGTTAAGTATTTGGATCATCCATTTAAAAATAATTGGATGTCCAAACAATTATACATTTTATCAAGGGAAGACGCCAAGCAGGGGAGTTAAGATTTTTATGAAGGAAATCTTGTTTTGAACTATCCAGTGGGAAAAAATCATTATCCAAATTTCGGAAGCAAATCTTCGAGACAGTGAAAGAAAGTACATACACAAGAACTTGTTAATGCTGTCACTGTTGTAAAAAGAAAAAGAAAATATATCACGACATTAACAATGATGAATTGAATAGTTCGAGAACACTATCAAAAACAATTAAAAAGTAATAACTTACAATGATAATACTGATAAGAATAACAGTAACTAGTATTTGCATTATTTTGCGAATGATATTACCTGTGAGGTTTCGTTGCCCAGCCAGAAGTGCACATGGCTGTCCATAGGTCCACCCCGGGCATCTTTGATCTGTGTTACAGAGAGACAAACAGAGAATGGAGTAAAAACACAGAGGACATCAGTCTTTCTTTAAAAGGTCAAGGTATGCTTTCCAGGAAGTTGAGAAGATTTCTGAATGACTTGGTCTGCTGGGGTAATAATGATTGTAAAGCGCATAGAGCCTGCTTTCGAGTGGGGATATGCGCTATATAAATGCAATCTATTATTATCATTAAGGTGGGTTCACAAAAGTGCAGAAGAAAACTATTGTATCGACTTCCATGGCAGGTAATACTAATCATAATAATATGGGGGACAAGGGATGAGGTGGGAGGGGTGGGGGGGTGGGGGGGGGGGGGGTGAAGGGAAAAAAGCGCATTCTTAAAAAAACACAACGCATTTGTCATTCTATCAGTAAGGCAAAATAGTAAACTAAGATAAATTCCAAGTGTGTGTATTCCGGTGTGTGTAACGGGAAAGGGGTGGGGGTAGTGAATGACAAAAGAAAAGAGTTCCTATCTTCCTCCAATGTAAACCACTAATTTTGTTAAATCCAGGGATAGAAAAAATGCAGAACAAAAACCCTTGTACTGAAAAAATGCAGTGCTAAAGACAACATCATATAGGCCCTATATGCCATTTTAAGAAGTCGTAGATGCTGTGATCCTGTAAAGAAAAAAACTCCCATTGTAATGTCAATGATCTGAGATGGAAGTCCTAGCCTGGAGTCATTGGATTCAGCTTTCGTTGATGCATCCTCCTATTCTCAACATTAAAAAGAGGAAGTGTACATTAAAATTGTATAAATTTTTTTCGAACTCGGCAAAATTTCAATGGATACAAATTCACACTCTCAAATATATAATAGTAGTCTGTCAGGGAGAGGTCAATGAAACTTCTTTTACAACTACACAATGCATCTAGCTCTAAAGCTTACTATTCCTCTGCTAACAAAGCTAGGATGTGGAATATAAAGACCTAATTAAGACTCCCCTCTCCCCAAAATCCCACTTAATTCCAATGCAATAATTTGTATAGTTTACTAAGACAGACATATCCGTAAGTTGATGTTAGACAGCAAATTAAATGGTTAACGTTATGAATGAGATGAATTAACTTAAACTTGGTGCTGCATGCAAAGCCACTGTTTAGCTCATCTGAGCTCGAGCTCTGAGAGAAAGAAACCTGATACACTCATACAGTGCTCAATTAATCTGAAGAGCATTAAACAGCGTCACAGAGCTAGGCGGAAAGTCTGTGTACAGTATGCTCTCACTCACAACAGCTTCCAAGGATTTGACATTTTGAGAATGTGAGAATCTCGATGTTACCCTCCTTTTGAAGATGGACGTACAATTTGGAGGCCAGTCCTCTTAATTAAATGACCTTAAAATGCTGTAGGGAACCTTAACCAAAACGATCCACCCACCAATGAACCACATCGATGCTCCTACGTACGGCTATTTAATGCTTATTTAATATTCTATAGCATAAGATAGCAAATATGGCATTAGGTTACCAAATGGTACAACGTTGAAACGATCCATTCATTTAAAAATAACGTTGTAAAGCGCCTCGAGCATGTTGCTGAAAGAAGTCCTGATATTCTAGAGCCTGAAAAGCTTGCTTTCCCCCTTGTCCCTCAAACTCAAAAGGGTGAAAAAAAAAAGGGGGGGGGGGGGGGGGGGGGCATTATTCC
>JAUKPP010179267.1:0-14393 GCA_032273245.1 Phyllaplysia taylori
CCTGACAGGCAGGGTCGAAGTCGCCCGTCCCTTAAATGACCTTATAGTGTTGCAAGGGACGTTAAGCCAAAACCAAAACCTTACACATATTTTTAAAAAAAAGAGTACTAAAATGTTTTGAAAAAGCCCTTTAAAGAAAATAAGTGTTGAATGCTGAAGTCTAGATGAATGCTATGCCCTTGATAGTAAGTGGCTGTTTAATTTAATTTGTCAAGGGTATGAGGAGTGGGAAACTGGCTTAGTATCTATAAAAATTGTGATTGTGCTTACTAATTTGTTGACTGAATTAGAAGTGTCTCTCAAGGTCTCGAGGTTATGGTTTTTGCCTCTTATGCCAATGGTCATAGGTTTGAACCATGGGCAATGCAGGCATGTTGTGTCTTTGAAATGATTTACAAAGTTATTTACTGTAATTGCAGATGTTCTTATGTGAAAAAGTAAAAGTGTGACTGGTTGGCAGATGTTCTGGTGTGGTTTTTTCTTTTGCCTCTTTTCTTTGTGTTTGGCAGTCGCCCTTATCTACCTCCTGCACTGTGTTGATTGTGCTGTAAAACCATAACGAATTGAATGAAGTAAAATTTGTGACTTTTGTGTATTTTCCTTGTACAGTCAGGGCGGAGCTTACTGGAGTATCAGACGCAGGCCAAGCAGCTGTTTCGAAAACTTTCCCAAGATCCCAACCCACCTGCCAGATGTAGTATTGAGACCGGAGACTACTTGTTTCAGTAAGTTCAGCAGAATAAAGATAATATTTATTGCTAGGGACACCTTCGATTGATTTTGTGTTATTGGGAGAGGCATTGGTGTACCAGGGCATTTTGCTATGAATGCTTCCTGAGGGAGTTGAGATTGCTTTAGATCTGCAGATGTAAAAGTATAAATTTTAAAGTGCAAGGTCATAGAGCTTGCTGTTCAATAAGAATTTGCACTCTATACAAATGTGATACAGTTGAATCTGTCCAAATGACCACCTGTATAAGATGACCGCCTGCACAAACAACCTCTTTCCATTGACTCCCAAATTACATTTTATTTTTATCTATCTATAGATGTTATCCCTCTAAGACGACCACCTGTCTACAGCAACGACTTTTCTTCAACATAAAGGGGTTATCTTAGACAGGTTTGGCTGAATTATTATTGGTAACGAATTTCCCCACGGGGATAAATAAAGATGACTTTTCTTTTCTATCATTATTATAGAGTCATTGAAACTGGCATCTGTGGTGTAATGTCTAGACTCTTTGCCTACCATGCATAGAATAGCAATTTTGATCCCCAACATTAGGCAAACACCTCCGTCTCTCTGCTGGGATGCTGTGTCCCTCTCAGTGCAGTCTGACCCTGATAGGCAGGGTAAAAGCAGTCCACCTCTAAAAAATGACCTTACAGTGTTAGAAAAGCTATTAAAAACACAAACCAAGTGAAAAGCCAAGCCTTTGAATGATACATTGTCCTCCTTTGCTTCCAGCTACCTGATAGAGAGATCCGTGTGTTACCTGGTGCTCTGTGACAAGGCCTTCTCCAAAAGACTTGCCTTCTCCTATCTGGAGGATCTGCAGAATGAGTTCAGCTCACAGTACGGCTCCAGGCTAGACACAGTCTCTAGACCGTACTCTTTCATTGAGTTTGGTAAGTTAACAAGGTGTCTGTGGGATGTTTAGTATTTTCCTCATCTCCTTCGGGAAATGAGCCCTGAAGGCCCCCCCCCCAATGACTTCTGTGAGGGGCGATTGGGTCCAATAGGGTTCACGGAGGAGGCCTTTTTAAATCAAATGTGTTCCACTTGTAACTCCCTCGCTCTCATGTGGTCTGCTGCTCATGCTTCTTTCTATTTTATGTGTTACTTTTGTTGTCTACTTTCTGCTTTTGATGTCACCTTGAGTGTCAAATACTGACGCTGTGGTATAATGGTTAGGCTCTTTGCTTATCTTGCTAAAGACCCAAGTTTGATCCCGCTTACGGAGATCTTATCTGCATTTTTTGGGCCTGAAATGCTGTATTCACCTGAAAAACTTAGCATCATTAGGAAATTGCAATTATATAATTGCATATTCTTTGGCCCAGGTACCTTGAAGAGATTATGTTTACTATTTAGGAGAATGTAATTCTTTTTTGCTGATTTGCACACAAGGGGCGAAAATTCCTTTATTGCAGTATTGACGTTTCTACTGTTGTCAACTTTCAGGAAAAACTGCGTACTTATTTTACAATTAACTTCCATTATATTCATGGTTCCTATTTTTCAACTTCAATCACAGACACGTACATGCAAAAGGCGCGAAAGTCGTACATGGATTCCCGAGCCCGTCGCAATCTGAGCCACATCAACACAGAGCTGGCGGACGTACAGAGGATCATGGTACAGAACATTGACGATGTTTTAACACGAGGGGAGATGATCTCAGGTCAGTAGCAGAGCCTTTGACATTATAGTATCGAGGATAGACTGCATGTTATGAGTTATGCTGTGGTGTGCTGATAGTACGGTATAGCAGTCCCTGGCAAGAGTGTCAGGATATTGAGTTTGCCAGAATATCAGATCTGTTGTTATTCTTGCCTGCTCCACCCTATTTGACCAGAGGGCGTCGATGGCCGAGCGGTAGTGCGCCCGCCTACAGGTGCGGAGGTCCCGGGTTTGAATCCGGGTAGGTTCCCCAGGACTTTTTCGGAGTTTTCATGGATCCGACCACCGTCCTATCGGAGATGGACGTAAAATTCGGAGGTCCCGCCTCATAAATGACCTTACAGTGTTGCATGGGGCGTTAAACCAAAACCAAAAAAACCCAATACAACCTATTTGACTATTTCATTTTATTCAGTTATGCCATCTGATGTAGCCTACCTTGTTCTTCTTATTTTACCTTTTCTATATTTCTTTTTCCATCAAGAGTATTCTATAATCTATCAAAATGTTTTTTTTTTTATTATTCAATATTTTTGCTGATGTGGGATAATACAGTCAAACCTGTCTAAGAGGACCGCCCAACGTTGAGAAAAAAGTGATCTTTTTAGACAGGTGGTCGTCCTAGAGAGGGATAATATATAGACAAAAATTGTAATTTGGGAGTCGAACGAAAGTGGTTGTTTGTGCAGTTGTTCGTCTTATACAAGTGGTCGTTTGAGCAGGTTCAGCTGTACTGTAGTAATCATCTTATTCTCATCTATTTCTTCTTTCCCCACAATTTATCTTGTCACAGTGTTTGAGCAGGTTCAGCTGTACTGTAGTAATCATCTTATTCTCATCTGTTTCTTCTTTCCCCACAATTTATCTGGTCACAGTGTTTGAGCAGATCAGCTGTACTGTAGTAATCATCTTATTCTCATCTGTTTCTTCTTTCCCCACAATTTATCTGGTCACAGTGTTTGAGCAGGTTCAGCTGTACTGTAGTAATCATCTTATTCTCATCTGTTTCTTCTTCCCCCCCACAATTTATCTCGTCACAGTGTTTGAGCAGGTTCAGCTATACTGTAGTAATCACCATATTCTCATCTTTCTCATCTGTTTCTTCTTCTTTCCCCACAATTTATCTCGTCACAGTGTTGGACACCAAGGCCAGCAACTTGTCAACGCAAGCCCAGAAGTACAAAAAGGACGCCAAGTACCTGAACCTGCGCTCGTCCTACGCAAAGATTGGTGCTGTGGTCGTGGTGGTTGTATTGTTCCTGCTCTTCCTACGCTACTGGATTTTGTGAAGCTCATCTTAGAACACTAGAACACATGTTGACATTTCATGAGCAAGCAAGCAGTGAGTGGATGATACATTGCTGTCTTAGCATGCAGGGAGGTGGCATGTATCCAAATTGATTGTAAAGTGCATAGAGCCTGCTTTCAAGCAGGGATATGCGCTATATAAATGCAGTCATTATTATTAATTATTAAATATTTTGTTGTCGCTGTGGGAGGGGGTAATCATGAATACGGCATAGCACGTACGTAGCGATAACACACATAGCGAACAAATTTTCAGGCTTGGAGTTTTTAACAACATATTCTTTGTATTCACAATATGCACATAGTGTAAACTGATTCGTAAATAACGAAAAAATTGGCATTGTCAAGGCAAGTTCTTTAAAAAAAAAAAAACCCCACAAATTTCATCAATCGAAGCCTCTGATGAAAGAAAGAAAGAGGGAGAGGTAGAGAGAGCGAACACGGTGACAATGTTGGCGAGGACTTGCTATTAGTGGAAGGGGATAGTGTAGGCCATTGATGTGTGTATTGCTTGCCTGTTTCGGGCCTATGCTTACGTCACAGACGTGATAAGCGGTAGATCTACACATTTGAGTTGTATTAAGCCTAGTATTCTTACTTCATGAAATTCGCACATAACGAAAAGGTTGCAAAGCCCTGTGGATTTCGCTATTTGCGTGCTAGACTGTATCAAGCAAGAGGTGAGAAATTGTATTGCATCAAGTATGAGGGTGCAGGAGTTAATGAAACAAAGAGTTGTGCAGAATATTGGAAGAATGTTTTGCCAAAAGAAACCTGTGGTGATATACTCTGATGACTACTTTCAACTCCTTGTTTCAACACAAAGTGGAATTAAAATGCTAAAAAAGCTTGAAGATGTTTTACTGATGAAAAGTATAAGAGTAAGAGGGTGCAAGCACCTCCACTAAGCAGTTTTTCTGATTACATTTCAAGAGTACTTTTCATAAAAAAAATCTTTGACATATGCTGTATGAATGGATGCAGTAATTTCCTGCTGGGATTTTTGCCCTCTCAGCCCGGGTTGGCCCTGACAGGCAGGGTCGAAGTAGCCCATCTCTTAAATGACCTTACAGTGTTGCAGGGAACGTTAAACTGGTAACTAAACCAAAGTAGTAATTTCTTCAATACTTGGATCATAATAATAATAATGTAGATCATTTCTACAGCGCCCACTTCCGTGAGTACACAGCTCTAGGTGCTTTACATTGATTTTTATAAAGCCATACAAACGGACAGGGTGGTATAAGATTAATAATTTTTCACAGGAAAAAAACAACACACAATCACACACACACACAGACAGACCTATACGCACAAACACATGATCATATGCATACACGACACAGACACACACCAATGCACAGACACAACTTTTCTCTTACTAAAAAATGTGTTCCAATTCTTCCATCATATAAGGTGAGACACGTCTTGCAGCCAGCTTGTAAGACCAGCACATTTTATTTCGGAGTAACCATCTTGTACTCCCATCATAGGTCTTGTGTGATGGCCGGCTGTCTTAGGGTGTGCTTGAATCTCTTCTTGCAGTATGTTTTGTGGCCAACAAAGAAGGTGGGGGGGGGGGGAGGTGTATGTTTGTGTGTCCAGGGTAAAGACGAAAATCTCACCGCCACAATGTTGAAGCATGCTGAAGAAGAGGATGACAATCTTCGTTGTTTGTGTTTATTTTATCTTCGTGGAGTGATATTATTATTACCAGATTCTGTTCTTGCAATACATTTTTTTATCTGGCTGTTTTGAAAACTTGGCTAGCCTGACTTTACTATCGTAGAATTTGGTTATCGTCATGGTGCTCCCAAAATAGCCTTCTGGCGTGGGCTATTATGGACTATTCCCGTTACATAATTCCCCACATCTTAGTGCATCACTTGGTATTCAATTTGTTGAAAAGTACTGGGCCATATTGCTCAAATTTAGTATTTCCATAATGATTTTACTTGTAACATAAGACTCAGGCCAAATAACTTTTTCCTCATTATCTCAGAAGTGCAGAAAATTAATCAGGTTATTTTGAAAACACCATGATGTTATCTGATTTTACAAGTTAATGAGACTCCTGAGATCAGCATTAATTTCTATTTGACATTTTGAATCAGCTGTGTGTATCCGGGGCCAAATACAAGGATTGAGTGACAGAACTGTGGATGCTGCCTCTTTCTCCTCCGAATGTTATGATCCTAGATACCAGGCATTTAGCAGTCTCATTGTATTTTACAATAGGTTACTGCAGAGAAATGTGAAATGTATAAAAATGTCTGAGATTTTTAAGTTGATGCGACTCTCAATAGAATTGATAAAATTGAGAAAGCAGTTAGAGACTATCAACCTGTTGACACCTAAAACTTTGTAACACTTGGCCTATGTCGGGCAGGCACATCTCAGAAGTTCATATAGCTGAAGGATTTTTTACATAAAGTATAGGGATTGAAAAGTTCTCTAGTGTGATGCTCTTGTCTCAAAGTGCACTAAAATTGCAATGTTAATTTTTTTTTCCAATACACCTACAGATATCAGAAAAGACATGGCCCACGACAGATATTATCATTATGTGGCTGCCAGTTTAAATTTGAGGTTTTTCATACTTCATAGCATTAGTTTTTACTTCTGTCATTTCCGGTGATTGGTATTTGAGATTTGCCTGAATTGGCCTACTGTGTGTCAAGTAGACTTTTGACAACATCAGTCCAAGTACGAAGATGTTCCTGTTTATTGAATTCATTTAGATTTTTGCAGAGATAGAAGAAATAGGGTCAACACCACAGATGGCAAAATAGGGATAGATATTGGAATTTGTCATACAATGTTCATCATTATACATGATCTACTTCCTTGATTGATTGTAAGAATGTGAGAACAATGTTACAGTTTACATGTGTTTTAATGATATACAGTTTCCCTAGTCCACTCCATCACACGATGTATGTCAGTATTGCTGATAATCTTTATTTGAATTCTTTACCTGGGAACCAGAGTGTAGCAAGTCCAGAAAATTGATTTTACATGAAAAGCAAAACAGCTTTGTTCACGTTCAATTTCTTTCTGGCAAACTCTTTGAACTTGCTCTATACCTACGCGGCAATATAAAGCTTCTGTTGACCAATGTGTGCAGTGCAATGTGCCTCACTCTACTGATTACAGTGATGGTTAACTTTTGGAATCAACATATCAGGACTTGTAACACTCTGATTTCCAGGTAATACGATATGAAAGAGGGAGAATGATGTGTGAGGCGTATGCTGTTTGTCCATTGTTTGTCTAAGTGTGTATGTTTCTAACCAGCCCCATCTTTTTGCTACAGCTGTTCTTTCTTTGCAGTTTTAAAAGTAGGATGGGGTGGCCTTTTGCCCCTTCTGTTTAATCACCCTTTTCTTTGATGTTGAAGAGAGTTCCATTTATATTCCATGGAGTCATTTCAATTCTGAGTATTCGTCATTTTGCTTTATCATTCTTTTATAGAATAACAGATGATTAGTGAAAGTCTTGGTTGATATCCTGTGTATATGCATGGTTTAGTTATCCAAGTACGTCTTCTCAAGGGTGAATTGGTACGGCAGAATAGAAAGTGTATGAAAAATGAAAATGTAATTTAAAAAGAACTTTTTGAAGTCAGCGATCACAAAGCACTTATTTCTTCTTTTTTTTGTGTGGCTATTTTGTTTGTCCTGTTTGTTTTGAGACGATGATGCATCCATGAAAAACTGCCTAATTTATGAGTGTTGTGGCAATGCTGAAGAATTATGTGTGTGTGTGTGTGATGCTGAAAGGTGAGTGAGCAAATCCAGGAATGTTGGCACACGGTTGTGTGTGCGTGTATCAATGTAAATCTGTGGTGAGATGATATATTAATATAAATCTTCCTTTTGTGTCTCACACAGCATTCTATGGAAAAAACAGCTGGTCCTAATTACATTTATCATGCCAGCCTTTATTTTTTCATTGATTCCAAATATCAGAGTACACAGACTCAGAGTAGATGGATTTAGGGGTTTGTGTTGAGTCTATTTCCACATATTTTGTTTTATTTGACATGAAAGTCTGAAAGTTTATGACTTCAGTTTTCTAACCAGACTGACTGATTACAACATATTATTACAGTCTGGAATTGTACATGCTGTGTTGAAAATGAGTATTGCATTACTTATTACTTGTCTTTTTGAGTATTTTATTGATGAAGAAAAGATTTTTGTTGTACATTTATCATTAAACTTACTCTCTGTGCTCTTTGTTCGATTTGTGCAATTTCCTCAATAAAACAATATTAATATGGAGTTATGAAGAGTAAAACATTCTCTGACACATGTCTATGTTGTGTTCATGAAAGCAAATAGAATGACACACCCATAATTTGTTTCTTGTTTGTATTTAATTGAGTGAGCTAATGGTCTTTTGAGTGATGTAACAAATGAAAGTTAGAGGAAGTGCGTTTTTGACTGTTTCATTTGTAATGTATATTTTGTGCTTTTTTTGTTGCATTATCACTGTCACTTGACTTTACGAATAATTATTACTTAAAGTCATACATATGAGTGTGTTAATGATGATGATATATGGTCGAGGCTGGAGAGAATAAAATGTATTTTGAAATTCCTGAAAAAAGGTGTATTTATACGTTTGACGATGTTTATGGTGAGTACTTAGTGTGGGTTTTTCTCGTTCTAAGTGTGACTATTGTTCTAGTCTATTCCCTGGTGTTGAAGTGACCTTTCAGTTTCAATACTGCCCTAAAGCTCTAACACTTTGTTGTCACACAGCCAGAAGGACAAAGATCCCTATCAATCATGCACAGCAAGCCGTGACTGGATGGGCTAAAATGGGCCGGCACATATATGTGCCAAATGACAACAAAGTGTTAATTAAGCAAACTCCTATCTTTCTATGGTATGAGTTGATTTTGTCCTTATTGACTCTTGTGTCTGATAGTCTGAAATAATCTTTTGTGTTGATAACCGGCGCAGTGGTGTAATGGTTAGGCTCTTCGTCTGTCATGCGGAAAACCCGGTTCGATCCCCGATCGCAGACGATCTGGGTTTTTTTCTGCTGGGATTTTTCCCTCTCAGCCTGGGTTGGCCCTGACAGGCAGGGTCGAAGTAGCCCGTCTCTTAAATGACTTACAGTGTTGCAGAGGACGTAAAACTGGCAACCAAACTTTGTGTTGATAGTGCCTTGAAGCTTCCACAAAACAAACAGTGTCTTAGTAATAGTTATGTATCCATAGGAAAATATCAGAAATGTTATGAATTAGAACATTTTGATGCACATTTACGGACATGTCTTAGAAAAACTGTTGTCTGTGTTGTGGCAGTTAACTTTTTTAACCTCTACGCAGAATGCAGTGTATTCGAGGGCCCCAAATTCTTTGCTACACTATAAAGTGGTTTTCAGGGTTCATATTGCCTCCTTGAATTCAAGGTGCCCTTGAAAATTCTTTGAAAATGCACTCAAGGAAAAATCTTGCTCAAACACTCAAGAAAAATCTCTTTGAAAACTTGAATTTTACTGGATCAGACATGAACAACATTTTTGTCAGAAAATCGATGGCGTACCGTAAAAGATTGGCATACAGAATTTGACCAAATCTCCTTGAATTTTTAAATTTCTCCTTGAAATCTCCTTGAATTTGGTATGGAGTTCATGGCAGAAACCCTGGGTTGTAATAATAATAGAGGCCTGGTACTTTGACTCTGCTCATCAGGAGTAACTGGGCTGAGAGGGACATGACATTACAGCAGAAAGCCGTATCTATGCATGTATTTTGCCGATTTGGGGATGAGGGTCATGTTTGCTGTGTGATAGGTGGAGAGCCTGTTAACTACACAACAGACACTGGTTGGGTTTGGCCCTGACCATGTGGGTTGAAGTATACTGTCTCTTTAATGTTGTACGGGCGCTGTGGTGTTATGGTTAGGCTCTTCCCCTGTCATGCGGAAGACCCGAGTTTGATCCCGTTTGCGGACGATGTGGGTTTTTTTTCTGCTGGGATTGTTTCCCTTTCAGTCCGAGTTGGCCCTGACAGGCATGGTTGAAGAAGCCCGTCTCTAAAATGACCTTACAGTGTTGCAGGGGACATAAAACTGGTAACCAAAACCAAACTCAAAACATTTGTTCAAAGGTGTTGGGCCATTATGCTCAAATTTAATATTTCCACAATGTTTTTACTTGTAACACAGAATCCTGCCAAATCAGTTTTTAGCCCATTATCTCAGACGTGCAAAAAATTAGTTAGGTCCTATTGGAGGCACCATGACGATTTGTTCTATTCTACTTTCTGGCGCTGAAATGACCTTACAGTGTCGATAGTGCCGTTATACCTCAACAAAACTAAAAATCATAAATGGGATAGAGCATAAAACCACTATCAATACGAGTCCCAAGATGGTTGCGGAAATAACTGTTGTTGAAAGTTATTTTTCAGTTCTGTTGAGACGTAGGCCCTTAGTGTCCCTTTACCGCAATCTGTGATGTAATGGTAAGGATCTTCGCTTATCTCATGGAAAAGCCGAGTTCAATCCCACTTGCGAGCAAGCTGCATTTTTCTGCTGGGATTCATCCCACTAAGCCCAGGTTGGCCCTGAAAGGGAGGGTCAATGTAGCCTATCTTTTAAATGACCTTCCAGTGTTGCAAGGGTCGTAAAACTGGTAAACAAAACCAAGCCCCTTGCAACACTGTAAAGTAAATTTGCTAGTTGTTTTGCAAAGGGGCAAATACTCCACTGCAATCTTTGCACTATTCGCCTTTATGCAAAGCAGTCAACTCATATGGGGTTCGAGCTTCTGCCCTCAGTGTGATTGGCAAAAAGACTAACCACCACATTACAGACACTGGGTGTCTTATTTTTCCACACAAGCTTAACCCAAGCAACAACTCTGGAACACATTGGGAGCCATTTCGATAACTCAGAAAATAACCTTTGCTTTGTAAGTATTCACAATTTATTTGAAACAGTATGCATGAAAATGAGCAGATACAAAATGTTAGTATCACCAATGATTATTGAGACAGGTTTGAAGAGATCATGGCTATAAAGGTTATCGTTTTCAGTTTTGACTTCTAAAAATAGTGTTACGGGAGGGAAACAAAGAAATGTCTCATGCTTTGGACAAAATCACTTGTATGCATTCAACCTTTAAGGAAATTTTACACAAACTTTGAAATGAAGAGAGACCCAGAGTACCGGTACTTAGTTATCATGGACTCCACAAAGTGATGAAAAATGAAGAAACATAGCTTTTACTTTTAAGTATAGTTATTCTAAAGATAATAATATGGTAAAAAAGAATAGAAAAAAGTATTTTATAGCTTCGATCAAAGATTTGGTTATGGTTATCAGTTTTACGTCCCTTGCAGCAGAGTTAAGTCATTTAAGAGACAGCCTAAGACTTGTGGATAAGTAACAGAGGAAATAGTCGGTGTTCAAACAACATGTATGCAAATTTTTTAGTGGAAAGAGTATTTAGGTAGGGCCTATTACAATCTTGTCTTTACGTTCTGATGAAAAATGAAACAGGTATTCTTAGACATTATTGTCTTTAAGATAAGCGACAAAAATACTTGAAAATAACAGAAAACAGTATTTTGGCTTCAGTATAAAAAAATAGTTTTCACATCACAAAGCAGGATATAATCATTACAGGATTAAAATTTCAAAGAAAATTAAATACCTTCTGTAGCAAGGATCTTTGCGTATGTATAATTCTGCCACAAGATATTTTGATTATCTTCCAAGCATTGTCTTCATGCTTTACATCACCCTCCCCCTTATGTTGACGTCACTTTACCCTGAATGCCAGGTAAAATTTTTTGTTTTTTTTGTTTTTACAGTAACTTACAACAAGATGTAGATATGTCAATCACATGGGTATACAAAGTCAAAATCACAGCCACAATACTAACTTTTAAATAGATATTATATGTTTTTAATTAAAACAAAACGCTGTAGTTAAAATTTGTAGATTATACGATATGAGAAAAGAACAAAATATTTACCATAGACAATTCTCTAGATGAGCACTTATCAACGTTATGAGTAAGACAAAGAGTAAATCAGGCAATTCACATCGGCACTTGTGAGGTAAGAGAGATTCGTTGAGCATAAAAAAAACTACAGAAAAAAACAACCTTGTAGAGATGGGAATTCATCACAGACACACATCGGAGAAACACAATGATAAAACTGGACGCTGGAAAACTTTCTACAAAAGTAGCAAAGAAATGGGATAAAAAATGCAGAAATACAAAACACTTTGTGACAAGAATGCCTTAACGGGGTACGTACATGTTAGAGTGAGTTAAGAAAGGCAATTATGGTAAACATCATCAAAACAAAATACATTTTTGCTACAAATTTTTAAAGAATCTTACACGCAACATAAACTTGAAGCTATCACAGATCTTTTTCAATCCAAATGATGTTTTGCTACAATTATTCCAGCTGCGACTTAATTTCACAGGACAGCTGCCCCATACATGAATGCACTTGTTCTCTAAAGAATGGGAAAATCTATTGGTCTTAACTCTTCTAGGGCTAAAACAACCAAAGAAGCTGGTGTCTCTATGAATCAATAACTTACAACTTCATTGTAATAATGCAATCTGACTGAGTTTGCAACTCCATTCTTTCTTCAAACTGGGTGAAACAAATGTAGTACATGAATAGGTCTATTCATTGTTTTTGTTCTGAAAAAGTGACCCCTACTGCTAAAATAATATTTATGAAATTTGTAATGCAAATCGTCATGGTGCTTCCAATATGGCCTAACTCATTTTCTGCACCTCTGATTTAATAAAGAAAAATTGAATTGGCCCAATTCTTTGTTACAAGAAAAAACACTATTATGGAAAGATTAAATTTTAGCAAAACGGCCCGGTACCTTTGAACAAATGTAATACCAAATGATGGAATTTGATGTGAAGAATTATGTTATGGTCTTATTCCATAAATGGGTTAAGTCGGACTTAGGCCATTTTGGAAGCTAGTTGGTTTCAAGTCAGCTGTTTATAGAGGCGCCAGCATCTTTGCCTGTTTTAGCCTCACTATTTTGTAAGCATCATGATGAAATGCACCCTTTCATTTTAAGATCATGCTACATGTACTAAAGTATGCACAAGGTAATTTAAACTTTCTTATAGCACCGACGATTTTGCCATTTTCATTATTGAGTTGCATTATTTTTCTCATACACAATTAACAATAAACTCAATGGAGGGGAGGGCTGGTAAGAAAGTTAATTAAAATTATATCAAAGGAACTGGAATATAAATCACTACATCTTTCTCCACCAGGAAAACAGAAATTGGGCAACATCAAATTTAAATTAGTTATCAATACAGAGAAAAGAACTGAGACACCCACCTCAACAAAACTTCTGAGATCTCCTCTAAAGTATATATAACTTATTCAATTATCATTACAGAAAACCCCACCAAACTCTATTTTACAATATGAAGCAGAAAAGTTCAGGTCCAGCAATACAAACTTCTGCACCTTAAAAACTGGTCAAGTAATATCAAGTTGGACAAGTTGCTGTCATAGTATGATAAATAGGCCTTCATTAAAAATTGATAACAAAACTTTTCCAAACATAATTATTTATAATAAGAAATGGGCTTTTTGTTTCTTGAAGGCTGTATTGTAATTTTCCAGTATCGTTTACCAGTCGGCGTGGAGAGAAAAGAATTGATGATGATGACACTCTATGGCACAGACCCAGCATGAGGCTCACGTTCCGCTTGCTCCACTCTCGTCTACCATGACTTGCTATCCATAAATTTCTTCACCTCCACGTAGACCTCCTCGATTCCAGTCTCCGCAGAGATCTGACGGAAGAGAAGAAAGTAATAATGGTAAAAAATAAAAAGTTATTTAGTTTAAAGTTAGTTGTTTATAGAGGAGAAAGAAAGAAAGAAAGAAGGAAAAGAAAAGACAGGAAAGAAAGAGAGACAAGATAAAGGAAAGAAGTGAAAGGACAGAAAAAAGACAAGACAACATTACTGTCATTACTATGACTATTATCATCATTGCTGTCAATACTATTACATTTATCATCATTTTACTATCATCAAACAAGTTCTTATCTTTTCCACCGGGGCTGTTAAGGTTCTTTTCCTGTCATACGGAGGACCTGAGTTCGATCCCGGCCACAGGCGATCTGCATTTTTTTCTGCTGTTATTTTTCCCCTCTCCCCCCGGGATGACCCTGACAGGCAGGGTGAAAGCAGCCAGCCTCTTAAATGACCTTAAAATGTTGCAGGGGACGTAAAACTGGTAACCAAACCAAACCAAACGAATCATTCATAAAAAATATAATAGTTGCTTACCATGGAGCAGTGCCCAATTATGCATTTGGAGAATATTAAGATCAGATGTTAATAACAAAACTAAACAGTCAGAAAAATAATTGTGCACAAGTTCACATAAAGGGCATTAAAAACTGGTAACCAAACCAAACAAAATCACCTTCTCCACTTTCCCCTGGCCCTGATAGTAGTAAATGACGGGCTTGGTCTGGTTGTGGAAGGTGTTGAGCCGTTTCTTGATGGTCTCCTCATTGTCGTCCACTCGCCCACTGCTCTTGCCGCGCTCCAGGAGGCGCGAGGTCATGGTCGCATCAGACACGTCGAAGAACAGGACGTTGGAACATGAGACAATCTGGGGGTGGGGGG
>JAUKPP010179377.1:0-14392 GCA_032273245.1 Phyllaplysia taylori
ATAGCAGGGTAGCGCCACTTTTGAAGAAACGCATCATAAAAGGAGGTAAGTTTCGTCTCTCGTAGTCCTTCTCTCCGGTATCATGTATGCACCACACATCAAATGCTCTTGTTTTGAAAATGCATAAATTTTTAAGCAAATACTACCGAAGAACCCTTACGCTATACATTACACAAAGGGCTACGAGGGCTGGCTGAAAAGTAATGTTGTAAATTCAAAACCTGTTAATGAAACTATGAAATTTACACGTTATACTTAAACCCATTGCCTACCAGCACACGAAGTGTAAAGCGTCATAAAACAAAGGCAACTCTGTCAGCAGAAAAATGGCAACCTCAGTGACCCTGGGTTTGAAGCAATGCACTGTGACTGAGTTCCTTTCAGCAAAAGATGCTTCTCCTTTTGTCAATTCCTGTTACTTGAAAAGCCAAAGCTGTGTATAATGAGGATTGTGTAGACCTATTCTTTCTACTGAAAGGAGCACGCATTCACAGCACTTTGTTTCAAACGCAAGTCATTGAGCTTTTCATTTTTCTGCTGACAGTTTTATGCCACAAGCAGTTGCACGTATGTGCATCTTTGGTGTTATACTCACATAGAATTTTGTGTGCCGGTAGGCAAAGAGTTTAACATTATACCCTGTATATTTCGTGCTGTTCTATTGATGGGGTTTTGATTTTACAGCCTTGGAGGCATTACTTTTCAGCCGGCCCACATATATTTGGTATATTATTGTAAAGCGCATAGAGCTTGCTTTCGAGCAGGGAAATGCGCAGTATAAATGCAATCTATTATTATTATGTTGTGTTGTAAAACTGGTAACCAAACCAAACTTAAAAGAGAAGCAGGCCTAAACACGTTATGTATTTCAAAATAAAAGTAGCATTCATATCGTGTGAAACAGAATTGTTTGTCACCCTGCTGTGTGTGTGTGTATGGGTACCTGTGTGTGGGCGCTTGTGTGTATGGCTTGTATCTGTGTGTGTGTTTGTGTGAGCATATGGGAAGAGGATGTCATGTAAATCTGTGTACACTGTGATTGTGAAGCGCCAAGAGCCTAATAGGATTTGGTGCTGCACGTACTGACACGCTACTACTGCTTTAGCCTATGTAGTGCACTCAGTCTGATGTGACATTGTCATTTTGTAAAGATTCATTGAGATGAAAGACAAAGAATTCATGAATGTCTAGATAAAGAAACAGAACAACTTATAGTAACTAATTTAGGCCTAGATTTATGTTGATTCTATTTCCATACCTTTTGCATGACATTTACTAGGACAACATAAACAGTGGTTGGGTCTCCTGACTAAAGGAGTCTATTCTATCACAAAGTGTTTGACAAAGCAATTAAATAAGAAGTATTTTGATTTTTAAAATGCCTTTTAATCATACACTTCAATTTAAAACAGTGGCAAATATTTTCCATGAGCAATAAAGTGCCGGTACAGGTGTTTTCTTAACACAAACACATGAAATACAATACAACACTAATAAAAATGTGAGTCTAGAATCAAGAAAGATACACTTACAATTGCTAAAAAAAATTACCCATTTATGAAGTACTCCAGTGAAAAATCATCATACTGTAAAATGATCACTTAAAAAACATGAGACAAACATACTAAAAAGCATAGAAAATATAAACTGCATCAGACTTTAAGTGAGGTGGTCAAGCTGCACCCATCCATTACAAAATTGCATAGCATTAAATGTATTTGTCTAAAAAATATGACTAAAAACAAATGGTGAGCTTGGTGAAATAAATCCCAATAGTTTACATGCGGGCCATACAGGTCAATGAAAACTTTTATCCAGCATTTTGCCGGCAATTCCCAGACGTCCTCCACATA
Source organism: Phyllaplysia taylori (assembly GCA_032273245.1). Taxonomy (NCBI): domain Eukaryota; kingdom Metazoa; phylum Mollusca; class Gastropoda; order Aplysiida; family Aplysiidae; genus Phyllaplysia; species Phyllaplysia taylori. Next base: position 1,854 of record JAUKPP010179377.1, read on the forward strand.
TAACAGATTCAAATGTCAGGAGCAGTGATCTCACTATCTGTAAGTATGAAGAGTTCTCTAACACTACTTTGTACACAGAGTTGCAAACTTCAAAGAATTCAGTACCAGGAACAGTATGCAGTATGCCCCCAAAAAGTTTATAATTTGACACCCATTTTAGTTAAGTAGTTGATCCATATTTAAAGAATAACACACATCCTGTTTACGTTCTAAATCTCTTACAGCTGTGTTCATTATGATAGGCACTTGGCAAGACAAGTGAAAGACTGTTGTAGTGTAATACTATGTGTGGTGTAGTCACTAGTCCCTCAGTTGTAGAACTGGCGTCTGTGGTATAATCGCTAGGCTCTTCCCCTCTTAACATAGAGGATTAAAGTTCAATCCCCACTTTGGGTGAACCTCTCTGTCTCTCTGCTGGGATGTTGTATCCCTCTCAACCCAGTCTGGGTTGAAGTAGCCATTTTCTTAAATGACCTAACAGTGTCACAAGAGGCGTAGAATCAAAACGAGACTGAAACAGCTGTAGAGTGGGCAAACCAAAAGCTGTCAACATACATGTACAAGGCGGGTTCAATCTCAGTTGAGACGCCACATTATGCTGACAAAGCTTGCAAGTGCAATAACAACAGCTGCAGGCAGAGAGTTTATTGCTAAAGGCCAAAGCCGTACTTAAAATTGGAATGCATAAATGATAGACACTTTTAAGTCTTATGAATGCATAAATGATAGACCCTTTTAACTGTTATCAACAGACACTGTTCCCCATTCTTCCCTCTTTAAACTAAAACAGTTTTGCTTTCACACTCATATTGTGCACTGAAACACAATAATTCTTTGAAGAGAGACGGGCAAAAGTGGGAAATGGTTTGAAAAAGAAAATAACTTCTTTATGGAGCAAAGCTTGGCCAACATATATGAATACAAAAGATCCTAAGAAAATAACCTAAAATTGTGTAGGGTGAGGTCTCAAAAAATTTAGCACTATACAGCTTCAAATGTCCTATAATAATTGTTCTCTTAGGCATGGTAGCAATATTATTTGCGAAAAAGAAAAAAATCGAACACTAAAAAGTGTTTCTGAAGTTTGGTGTGTCTCTATAAAGTTTGAAGTGGATTAATAGCAAGTTCAAATCAGAGGAAACCAAGATTTCGGAGTTTGCAAGAAACTGTTAAAGACAGTCTCGATTTTCCATATTTCCCCAGCATTCAAGGACCATGTATGGCCCCTGTTCATGTAGGCCTATAAAAAAAATTCTTAAAACTTATTTGAAAATGACCTGATGCATTTAACAACAGTAAAATTACATCAGTATTATGTAAAATGAATCTGTCATGCTACTTTTTACAAGGTGATTGCCAGGCCAGTTGAAAAAGAAATTAAACAAAATTTCCATGGGGTAGGCCCTACATGATGGCATAGTTTTACTTTCATGTTGCATTCAAGTTCATGAAATCAAGATTGTAATTGTGAGCATTCTTGGATGTCCAAAACAATTTTAAAAGGAAACATGGGTGTGAACTCTAAAAGAGTGTTTACTGGGATAAGGTCCTGTTTCTGGGAGATTCTCAGAAACTGATGATTTTTAACAAAGACTCTGCAGATTCTTAGGCCTGGTAGTCACCTTGTATGTTCAAGATAGTAAAGAATTTAATTAAAAGGCACAGCATGGAATTCTAATTTTTGTTAAACAATACAACATTTGTTTCAACTGCCATTTTTTCTTCTTCATAAAGTGGTCAAATTTCATTTTTGTAAGAATGTATCAGTCAATATAATCATGTTTGTCTTAGACCTGAACAGCAAAGATTTGGTAAAAATTTATTCGGTATAATCATGTTTGTATTTGTCGTGACCAGTAAAGTCAACCAAATAGCCATTAATCAGACACTGAGCCACCCATTCTGTTGATACGAGAGGAACATCCAGCTGTCGGCATCGACGTACGATATTTGCAGGGCAAGCGACATCCGATATCACCACATCCACACCAGGGTCATCTGTCACACACAAACAGCAAACCATTTTAGGTCATGTCAAACTATACATGCAAAAGCTTGAAATGTTCTTCATCAAGTACTTAGGTGTACCAAAAACGGCTAAATGCATACTACATAAGAAGAGCTTTATGACAACACATTTTACACAAAAAAGTGACAAATTCACTTAGATAGCTTTTGATAAGTAATTATAGTCAAGAAACTTTTGGCTAAGAAAAAACCCACGAAGTTAGGCGGTAGAGCATTTGCATCATATGCCCCCAAGATCTGGTATGCTTTCCCAAAAGATATGTGTTTTATGACATCTGAAAGGGCATTTAAGAAAAATCTGAAGACATATTTATTTATCACCACCCTATGACAGTAGTTTTCAAGAGTGTGAAAAGGGAGTGTAAGAGAGTGTGTGGGTGCATATTGGTGTAAGTGTGTTGGTATTTCATTTCAGATGTAAATTTTCTGTCTTTGATTTGTCAGCTGTGTTGAATATCAATGTGCACTGTATAGCGCTTAGTTCTTTTTGGTGATTAGCACTATATAAATCAAACTATTATTGTTATTATAAAGCACTTTATTTGTTCTTAAACTTATAGCATCAACACTAATTTTTCCTTCACAAAGACCAGCCTTGTGGTGTAATGGTTAGGCTCTTCACCTATCATGCGGAAGACACGAGTTCGATCCCGTTCGCAGACAATCTTTTTTTTTCTACGATTTTTTCCCTCTCAGCCTGGGTCGGCACTGACAGGCAGTGTCGAAGTAGCCTGTCTCTTTAATGACCTTACAGTGTTGCAGGGGACATAGAACTGGTAACCAAGCCAAACCTTCACAAACATTGTTAAATAGAAACAGCATATTGCAGTTTTCTCAGTTTCTTTCGTTGAGTGTATAACGCATTTTGTGATGAAGCTCTTCATATAATATAGGCCTATATCATGAAGTGTTGTGCTTCATTATGCATGAATCTGTTAAATAATGTTAAAAAGTCTCAAAGGAAGTTGAAATATCGTCGTGTCCTTTCAAGAAATCTACATGTATTAATTCATCGTCCATCTCACAAAGGGGGCTACTGGCATCTATTATGTAATGGTTAGGCTCTTCGCCTTTATTGACCTGAGTTTGATCTCACAAGCAGACAATCTGCATTTTTCTGGTGGAATTCATCCCTTTCAGTCTGGGTTGGCACTGCCAGGCAGAGTCAAAATAGCTTGTCTTCTAAGTGACCTTATAGTGTAGCAAGGGATGTAAAACTAGAAACCAAAGAAAGAAACAAAGGGTCCTACCGTCAAAATTTGCAGTTTTGAGTTATCCTTACCACGAGGTATTCCTATCTAGATCTATGTTTTTCCAAACCAACATATCAATAGTTTTAAATTTTAAAAATGAATGAGTTTTTAAGCAGATAGTGTCTTTCAATCAGTGAGAAATTAAAAAGCATTGAAAACTTAAACATGCTTTCCTGAAAAATTGCCAATAATGACAATATATGCCCCTTTGTGATATGACGAAGAATTAATAGGGGGAAAAGTAGTTCTCTTAGGCAGGTCAAGTGGAAAAGAGGGGTGGAAAAGCTTCAAGGTAAAGCCAAAACAGTGAAGTGACAAAATACTTGAGACGAATGGTATATTACACTACAGCTCATGTTTCCAACACTCTTCTGCATTGAACTTAGCACTTTCTACAATCAGTTTACATTGCTCATGTTGATGCAAGCTGTTAAATGCAATAAAAATCAGTCAAAATCTGTCTAAAGTACAGTTCCGAATGTGTTAAATCTCATGTGCTTTGATTTTCAGAGCAAACTCTAAGATTAAGAACTGGTGTGTCGACTTACTTTTATGAGCCCGAGCAGGGAAACGAGTGATGACATGACATTGTGCGATGGTGAGAATTGAAGTCCAAGCCTCCACAAACTCTTCATTGTTAGAGACAATCATGGTTGTGAGGCCTATCAGCTGGCTACATCCCTTGGTTCTAAAAGGCATACATGATTGATTTTAGTTTTAAGTCACAAGCAACTGTTTCATTAGAATCAAAATGATATAAGACGATGATAGTAATTCTAAACAGACTTCCGTTAAAAAAATTCAGTGATTTACTTCGGTATAAAGCAAAGATTACACTAAGACAAATGTAAGAGATTTAAATGAAATAAATACTGGATTGCATGTCCCCGCCTGAAAGCAGGCTCTATGCGCTTTACAATCATTATTACCCCAGCAGACCAAAGTTATTCAGAAACCTTCTCAACTTCCTGGCTGATTTAACTGAAAGTCTTTTCAGTCGTGACAAGACAAAACTGGAATTGTATCAATTGCTACAGCAAAATGACATTGACAATATGAAGATTATGACACGAGTAAAGTGGCCACACAAAACTTGTTCCATGTCACCATGATGTGGACAGTGAGACAATATTTCATCGATGCTTCTTTTTTCGGCTAAAAAAACAGCCAAAGATACTGGCGCCTTTATAAACAACTAACTTTCAACTAACTAGCTTCTTTTTCTTAAACTTCACTTGTTACAAATAATGTAACATTGTCTTCTGAATGAGTTATTTCCACTGCGAAAAAGTCTCAGACATTTCTCTTCTTAAATTTCACTGCTACAAATGAAGTAATATTGTCTTCTGAATAGATTGTTTTCACATTGACGCCAAAATGCCATCCTCAACAGTTTGAATTTAGGTTGCAATTCATTTGTTCCCACAATCACTTATGTTTGCAGGATGCAAGTTTTCATGAAAAGTCATCAAATACCAAAGATCTTTACAATGATCAAATAAGGAGTAGGCATACCCACGAGAATTAAAGGAAAATTAACATATTTTCCTCATAGGTACAGATTGATGTAAAAAAGGTATGACCGAGAAAAAGAAAAAGTGTTATGCTCCTGGAATCAGAAAAGTCAACAAATAACTTTTACCATTGTTAAAGCCCCAGGGTCTCTTAAGTGAGCAAAAATTTGCAGTTTGGATTTTACTATGTTTTAAAAATATTGTTTATCCTAGTTGACATGCTTTCTATTCAACTTTTATTGGTGCATACATACCCTTCCATTAATTTTTTCTTTTCCATGCTTATTCCAGCAGGTAAAATGTAAGCTGTAAGAGCCTGAAGATGGTTCTGTGTGAGGCAAGAGAGAAGCATCATTAGAGGATAATGATGAATGATAATTATAATACATAGCATTTCCATTTTCTGAAAAATGCTCAATGCGCATTACATAATGATCACATTTATAAAACTGCATTAAAAAAAATGCTGTATAAACCAGTCAAGATTAAGATATTGTTTCGCAACACCTTGAAATCAGGTGCTCTTCAAACTGAGAGCAAAAGAGCTGCCAGCAAATTTTACACTGATGAATTTCACTACAAACGTTTCTTTATGCCCCATACTCTTTCTATGTCTCTTAAGAATCAAATTCAGAATGAATTCTTATTTAAAATGTTTTACAGAAAATAAAAGTAATTTTGAAAGCCTTAAGCTTCCACGACTACCTTTTCACTTGACAGCAGGCCATCCTGCCCTTCTCAAATCACAAAAATCTTGACTTCAATTCAAGAGAGTATGATAAAGTTTTCATATTGAAAATCTGAATTTCTCCTCTGCAGGCCCGAATTGGGGGCTCTTGTGGTCTGAAGGTAAGGGTTTTTGCCTCTCATGCCAATGGTTGTGGATTTGAACTCAGGACAGTGCAGGCATGTTATCCCTAATAAATTTCTTCTTCTCCTCCTTGTCCTCTTTCTATGCCTTGTCTACTCTTTCAACTAATAATTGTCTGACTCTTCCTCTCACTCTCCCTTTTACAAGTCTTACTCTCTTCCTTGTCTCCACCTACTCCCTGCTACTCTTGTCGTCTGCCTTGCTTCTCTTCTCTTCTTCCTTTTCTACTCCTTCTCTCTCAACCACACCCCTAATCTTAGGGTAGGTAAGATCCAACACCTAGTCTTCTCAGATAAGGATGAAAAATCTTGGAGGCCCTGTGCGCACCTTAAAGATTCCTTAGTGGTTGAAAATCTAAAAGAGTAGACCCATTAGGCCGCCGCCCAGGCAAAATTCAAAATTGATTCCTACCCAAATACTTTGGTATGGTTCTCAGCCCCGAAATGACCTTACAGAGTTCATGGAGCCATAAAACATGTGTTTGATAATAATGACTGCATTTATATAGCGTATATCCCCCCTTGAAAGCAGGCTCTATGCACTTTACTATCATACCTGTGCTGCAGACTCCAGAACCCATTGATGGGAAACTATGGTCATCCCAGCAGCTAGTGCCTGTAAATACTTGATAGTCCTCTGGTGTTCTGCTGCCACCACATAGGATTTATGAGCTGCCTTTAACTGAAAAATACCATAGAAATGTTTTTTAGAAACGATGCGGTGAAAAACAACAACACACTGCTATGAACAGGCAATAATCAATCGCATAAATGTAATGAAAAATTGATGAAATTATGTCCTCTCCCCTTCACTATTCCTCCTCATTCAGAAAAACTATTGCTTATTACCTCATTCAGAAAAACTATTGCTTATTCCCCATCTCCTACTACTCTGCTTGTGCAGTTGTGTACAAACAAACAAAAATCAATAACATAAATGGGCTAAAAAATTGATGAAGTTTCTTCTTCCATTAACTATCTCTCATCATCCAGAAAAACTAGGCAACTAATTTTCAATCTCGTACCAGTCTGCTTGTGTGGTGTCTTGCAAGAAATTTTCAATTTGCTGATTAAGAAATTGACACGTAAGTGAAATAGCAACACCCCGATTTAACAACAATATACTCATTTATATAGCATTGCCTCTCTAAAAGCTGTTAATGCTTTATAGGTTATAGGGTTGACTCAGATGCTGGTATGAGTTGCACAGAAAGGTATCTGTACTTTTCTGATCCAGCAGTCATTTGAGCTCTTGCCCTTTGACTTACAGTACAGAGAGGTATAAATAGTTGTACTGAGTTGCACAGAGAAGTATAAATAGTTGTACTGATTTGCACAGAGAGGTATAAATAGTTGTACTGAGTTGCACAGAGAGGTATAAATAGTTGTACTGAGTTGCACAGAGAGGTATAAATAGTGGTATTGAGTTGCACAGAGAGAAATAAATGATGTCATAATGAGAACATCAAGATGGCAAGAATTCGAAAGCTATAGTTAACACACAAAAAGGAATGTTCACGCTACACTAAAACTGTCTTTAACGGGTTCAAAAGATGTACAGGAGCAAATGACTCTTTATAAACAAAGTAACAAACAACATGGCATTGGGATGTGGTGCACGCACTCAGAGGGTACTAGACGAACAACAGATAGCACAACAACAATATTTGAGTTACAGCAAATTAAAAACAGATGCCTTACCACTTCTTCATTGTATGATTTGATGACTATTCCGCCGCCCATTTCAATGACTGACTTGACTCTTTCTTTTACAAATGGAGGCACTTCCGGCTCTGCAAAAACAAGAATATCTCTTGAAAAACAGAACAAAATGGAAGACGTAAATCTTGGGTCTTTCTTCCTTGACAAATTTCAACTTTGTAAAAATTTAAATAAGGCCCAAATACTGTACTAGTTACAAACAAATTTAATGTTTTTTCCGAAATCACACAAAGATTAAATTTGAGAGGGTTCTAGCAGAATTGGAATGAAATTGTTTCCACATTTCAGTAAATCATATACTCTAAATCTTTCTTATGTTAATTAAAATTAGAACCAGCTAGCTCTTTTAAAATTTGTGATGTTTTCATAAAATCCCTCTAGAGGGAGCGACGTGGCAGAAATGAAAAGATGTTTTCTTTGAGCCGAAAAGACCATACAGAGTGGATGTAGTCGCAAAACCCCAAGGAATCTATTAGAATCAGGGCTGAACACTGCATGGAGAGGGATATTGGAATGATCTGATAGTGCCTGTGTGAATCACTCAGTCTACCAGATGTCAATTTGAGTCCGGTACCTCAAGTAGCAATACAACTTTTTTTTATGTTCCATCAAAGTGATGAAAATACCACACAAATACCAAGGGCATAGGAGAATCCTTCATTGCAAGGCTGGATATCAAGGCATCAGAAATTCCGAACAAAGAAAACAATAAGACGTTATCAGCAAAACGCCAGAGGATAAGGATAGAGTCTGCACAATTAGGCCTACTTATAATGTCCCATGCAATATTTCTTTCTACTTTCCCACTTCAGGAAAACGCTTGTAAAAAACATGACATAGACCACAATCCTTTATTGACAAGCAGTTTGAAAGTCTGTCCATTATGACGACCATGGAAATCATTTACCATGCAGTCACTTGACATAACACACAGTAAATCAGATTAAAAAATTATTTGTTCCAAAAAGATATAATGTGAAGTAGTGGCTAAGTAGCTCAGCTGAAGTCCATGTTGAAACCAGGAATGAAGCCAGCAGCACAATGAAAACATTAAGTTGTTCAAGATCACCACTAATCTAAAAAAAAAGATCCCTTTCTCTACTGACCTTGAATATGTTTGACTGAAGGTGACAAATTGAAGAATGTATACAAAAGTTACCCGTGTCTGTGTTGTCATCAGCCGAAGTGTCAAGTGACGAATCTTGAAGCAATCTTTTCTCCAGAGCCCTCTGCTCCACAGATTTCTCAATGTGAGTCAGCATAAACACCATGCCCTCAAACAGTTTAGACTTTTTGGGTACAGCAGACTCGAATAAGCCTGGAAAAAACATCAACAGCAACATGCTCATTACAGGTATAGGGCGGCTAGGGCCTACACAAATTTTAGACGCATTAAATATTACAACAAACAGAAATAAGCACAACTGCACCAAATTAGAACCCAGAAAGTTACAATATTTCAGGAAATGAAGTAAGCAATTAGGCAAAAATATGATTCGCAAAAACAGTCAACTGAAAACAAAAACACAATATACTTCACTATGATCTGTAATACACACTTTTGACCCAAACTCATCTAGTGCTAGATCAGCTAAATGTACAAAGCAATCTACTGCAACTTCATCACTTCCTAAAAAGAAAATAGAAGGAAAAAAAGACAAACTTATCAATGCTAGACCCTGGGACTTAATAAAAATGCCAGTACAATGACATTTCATGCCGATGAACTGATCCGAATCCTATGAAGATGTTAACTTTTCCTTACCCTGCCTGGCTTTCCTTGGAGATCTTCGAGAATCTGAGGGTGATGCTACCACTCCTCCCAGAGGACTCGGCTCCGGACGCTTGACTGGGGTGCCTTAGGAAAAAGAAACATGTTTGAATGTGGCTGCTGTGTTAAACTGAAATGCAGATGCCCACAAACTCTGAAGCTTTTTAAAAAAAAAGACCCATCTGCATTTTCTGATTTTTCAGGAGAGCGAAAAAACTGTTTTTCAAAAGAAGGATACACCCTATTTTTGTGTTTTTCCAATGCAAATCTTCACCAAACATTGCTCTTTTTAAAAAAAAAAACCAAGGACAGAAAAGGATGCACCGTCAAGCACTCTATGGTTAAGAACTCAATTTCAATATATTATATGTCGTTCTTGGAAAACAGCTCCAGAACTGCTGGAATGAGATTACAGTTACAGCACAAACTTATGGACCATGCCAAGATGATACGTTTACAGTTTTGACACTTGAAAATCTCTTTTATCCTTTTTCTCAACATGTCAGTGTCATGGAACTTGTTACAAGTTGTAGCAAAAGAGACATTTTGACTTTGCTCCTTTGGATCTTTTTTATCATTGAACCTCATCTCACAAGATACGTTTTTAGAAAAAGTCATTTGACTTCTCTCCTATGAAAATGAGGACTGTTTCACAGATCTCATGGTCTAAAGGAAAAAAAGATGGACTTTCCATGCAGTTATGGTCACAAGTGTGTTCTTTATCCTTTTCCCTATATTCTGTAAAAGACATAGCATCATGGTCACTCCACAATTGCCTAAGCCATTTTGGGCAACTCCAGACTACTGTCCACTTTAGATTACTGAGTCTTATTCTGGCAGAATTACTCTTCAGGAATACTTTACATATAATAGTTTTCTAGTATGCAATTACAGTCGATTGCACTTGTGTTGAACTCGCTTAAGTTGATCTTCGGCTATGTTGATCTTTTTCGCGGGTCCCGTCCCCTTTTCTTTTTTGTCTCTATAAAAATCAAGTGGTTGTGTTGAATTCAAGTGGTAAAAAGCAGAAACAAGCAGTGGTGGATTTCGGAGTTTTGCCTACCACAATGCTGGTCATCATGAAAAACAAGGAACGTTATCGAGCAGTGTTTGCCGCCAAAGATTTTCAACTGTAGTTAATGTGAAACGAAAGCTCTTTATGTACATGAAATAGAATTGTTTTAAAAAAAAAAAAATTTCTAAAATAGAATACACTAAACAAATGTGAAATGACAGTAATGAAAACTTGTCCAACCTTTCTCTTTGCCCTCTCTTGCAGCTTGCTTTGGCGTCAGAGTGCTTGTTGCCACTGGGCCCAATTTGCGCTTGCGACCGCTCCGTGTCAGCTCTGAGGTTGAAGCTGCCGCAGCAGATGTAGCTAACACTGCTTGAATACCTGACGTAGATGGCTGCCCTTCTGAGCTAGCTTCTCCTCGCTTTGCTCTCGGATGTCTTTTTCCTTCTACAAGATTGTCTGGAAGTAATGTGAGTTACAGCACATAAAAGCGGGTGGTTGGCAGGTGCTATGGTGTAGTCTGCTCCTATTGTATCCTTATAAGTGTTACTATTGTCCTTATCTATTTCTTGACACTGAAATGGCCATAAAGAGTTGACAGTGCTAAAAAATTTCAACAAAACTAAAACAAGAGCATGAAATATACCAAGAAAGCATTAGGAGTCCTTATATTTCAACTCACAATAAGTAGAGATAAAAAAGATATTGTAAAATTTCTTTAGCAGGAAGTACATGGCAGGTGTTCTTTTACACTGCGCTTGCATGTGTTAATACTAAACCTACTAACTACGGGTGACCTACCCAGGGAAATGTCTCCGACTTTCCCCACGTTGGGCGTGACAATATCTGGAGCCACACGAAGCTCTTCGTCACTCAGCAGAATGGCTGCTTGGTCCTCACTCAAAATCAAGCTGGATCTCTCACATCTGAATTGGGTGGACAATGTCGAACTTACTTATCCCCTTGAGCAAATTGGGCTACAATGGCATACATAGGTCTCCATAAATGACACTCCTCAAAAACACAAAACCAAGACCCCATACCACTTACCAGAATAAAATAATATGTGGTGTGATGATAAGGTACTTCTTCTCTCACATAGAGAAAGGGAGCTTGATGCTCACGTGGGGCATTATTTAAAAATTGAATATTTCCTTCTATCTGCTGGGATGTAAGGTTGCCCTCAGCCTTAGTTGGCACTAACAGGCAGCGTCTCCTACATGACCATATCATGTTGCAAAGGGTGCAAAACCAAATCAAACAAACAAACAAGATACCATGGTCGCTAAAGTGTCATTTACTCTAAGCACTTTACCCACTATATACTATTGATCCTCTTCATTGTGGAGTGCTTGAAGCATCTTGTTCAACCTGCATGAAAGTGGTCGTCACTCATTCCAAGGGTATCATCATCCAGCATGAGAAGTATGTGTATGCTTGTGTGTGTATGAGTGAAGGCACTAATGAAAAGGAAATGTAGTGTTGGATTAAAAACAGTCTTTTCAAATACCAGCTGTATACAATGATATGAAAACGGAAATAAGCTGAAACAGAATTCTACAGTTTTTACAGCAATCTCAGAATTCAACATTCCTGCACATATATATTTTCCACACCACATACTTAAGTGTTTCCTCAAGTCAATTTCTATGGCTAAATTAATCCACGAGCAAACATGAGAGTGAGCGTGTGCGTGTCTTTCAGTTTTCTGCAAACAGCGAGTCCTATCAACTACTGACCAACCTTTGCATCACTCCATCATCTCTCTCGACATGGTAGAAGACATCTTGCTCCTCAGCTCTCTCCGGCCCACTGTGCTTCATGATCATCCCGCACTCGTAGAACCCGTCACTTCGTAAGACCATCACGCTCTGGCCTACAGGCAGGTCCTGGGCTAAGATAATCTCATGGGCTTTCACAGACTTCTGGGAGCCATCATCAAACTTGACCAAAAACCTAGTTTGAAAATAAGTACATAATGCAATGAGAAAAAAGATAGTACTAATGTCTATGGGTCTAGACTACCAGAGAGGAGGCAACGTAACCCGCTCGCGGCCGCTTCCCCAAGGAGGCCGAAGTCGCCCCGGCCTCCTTCGCAACGAACGAACGAGAATCACTGTGAAAAGCGGCGATACACGTGTGCGCAAAAGCAGGTGGCGGGCGATTCTCGCATTACGCTTACAGCGCTGATGACTATGATCTACGGAACGAGGTATAATACCTTTGATTTTTCTTTTGTTTGTTTTTTGTTGTCTGTTTTTGTGTGTGTGTGACTGAGGAGGATTATGTCAGTGACAGATTGTGTTGTTCATCAGTTTAGATATTACAGAAAATTTACATTGTTCGCACAAGATAACTTCTAAGTC
>JAUKPP010179488.1:1735-14391 GCA_032273245.1 Phyllaplysia taylori
AAGTTATTTTAAAATTCTCCCCCCCCCCCCCCCCCCCCCCCTCGCTTCAAATCATGGGTCTGATAAATTATTGTATCCACTCCCTAACCTTCAGCTGGTTCAGACGCTATTGAAGTTGAATATCCAGGGCGGGTTTTAAACAAAAATATTTATCGATTCTAAACTGGAATAACCCCGAAACGGTAAAAGTGAACGGATTTTTGCACATCATTCACGACCATTTAAGTTTTTACCCGGCTACTTTATACAATGATGTTAATAGAAAAGTCGTTTCGAAGAGGAGTTAGCTTAACAAAACCCTTTTTGGGTCATGGCGTCAAAATAGCACACTCGTATACAAAGGAGAAGAACCGATATGAAGCATAGTAAGGCAATAAAACGAATGGTTAAAACTGTTCTTTCAAAAGCAGTTATGTCTAATAAGCTCTGGACTCATGTCTTATTTTTCAAAGTTAGAAAGTGGCGGATGATTCTGGAGTATCAGATTAACAAAGTCAGTTTTTTTCTTGAACGGACTCGTTTCAAATCTTCAATCGACTTCTTTCTAACTTTGTCGGTATAACAATGCACATTACAGTTTCTGATCAATTTTTAAAAACAAGTTCTTATTTATTGAGGTTTGGATTAGTCTTTTCTTGTTGTGTTCAGCTGAAATTTTCTCGAAAGTGCTTGTAGGCGATCTGCCTTGTAAACGCAAAAGATACACTTGGCCCATTAATTCATCAGCGTCATGTCGGCGCAAAAAAACAACAACAAACAACCGTGGGCTGTTTGCACTAATCGGGGATGGCGCGCAGTGACTCCATGGAATCTCTTCATTTTAAAGAAGAAAAGAAAGAAAAATCATCTCTATTTATCCCCGCGGGGAAATTCATTTTGCAATGGTGTACAATTTGGTACTAGATAAATCTTATACTTGGATTAGAATTAGTTGACGCCAAACAGAACGTTTCTATCTTTTACAATCTTTAAGAAATGTAAATTTAGAATCGATCAATAATTTCAGAGACAAACATTTACAAAATAGACAATAGGATTCTCCAGAGTTTTCATGTTCTATGATAAAAAGTGGGCTAAAGCAGATAACTCGGAGTTCTATTCAACATACGGATATCGCATAGAAATTCTAAGTGTATCGTGCGCATTTTATTGGGAAAGACATATTTGTATAAGGCTACTGTGTACGTACAAGAAGCATTGCAGAGATTACAATATCTTGATAAAATTAACAATTTCGTAATGATCTTCTAGAGTAGTTTAGGTTACTTTGTGTGAGGAAACATTCCATGGAAATAGCTACAAACTTTGGAAGACTACCTAAGAGGAAAGCCACTCGGTCCCTCTTTATTGTCGAGGGTGTTCCATCTAAACATGTGGGTCCGCCGTCAACGTGCGGGAAGTGAACCCCTCCAATGGTGAAATGCCACACTGTCTGCTCACATCTCAAGACAAATGTGTGACATTTTCAATGCTGCATCGTCCCTACGTTTTCCTCCTTTTTTTCTCTTTCTTTTCTCCTTTGCCGTCTGCTGCTTCCCGGTGTTGTAAAAAATAGAGGCACTCCAGACCACAGAGTGGGAATATGGAGTCCCGGCGGCAAAATGACTTTGCAGTGTCGAAGGGTCCGTAGAACATCAAACAAACATCAGACACTAAGGGTGACCGCTAGGGCCTGGTGAAGCATAAGGCCTGTCACAATATATTAAGTCTAGATTTAAACTTTGAAATTCTATCTCAGATCAAAGTCCCTAAAGAGCCCAGTTATGGGTCTCAGTATAATTGTTATGTCAAAATCATCCTGTCTTTGTAAAGTCTACAGGACTTCATAGAGCATTGAGGTAAACCGAGCTTATTTCCACTGACGCCTGCACTTCGTCATATTGCCCTTTGAAATTAACGCTAGTTTTTAAAATCCTCAATATCTGATGTAATTTCATACTATAAAGACCCTGATATGACAACATATTATTGAATAGGCATACGTATTTAGGGCAAAAACGCACAGTACTGCAGTATTTTATGAATGTTAAATCACAATAAAATTGCTCTAGTTTTAATCGCAGAAAAACCATTATATGTTAGTTTGAAGTTTGTTGTTTATAGAGGCGCCACCTTTACAAGATGCCTGATTTTGTGTCTTCCAAAAGATTGCAAAAAATACACTCTTTTGTGTTTACTTTTGATATGAAATGGATTTATGGATCTAGTTGGCACTGTGTTTTTGAAACAGGCAGTGAGTGCTTGCAAATGGATGTTTCGTAGAGAAATATTGGATTTGGAAAGCAAACTGCTGTCTCCACACGGCCAACAAAATTTTGAAAACGCAGATTGCGTCTCAATCCATGATAGAATCTCCCTGTGTCCAAATGGTTGCACATTGCATGGGTACGCTGAGCATACTTCTGTCTACACGTGCATTCCCTCGAGTTGCCGACACAGTCTGGTGCTGATAACGTGAAGACGCTTGATGGAACAACTGATGCACTCGACTGGCGTCTGTAGTGTAAAAGTTGGGCTTTTTGGCATTCAAGCAGAGGACTGGAGTTCGAGCCCGCTGGGGACGAGCACCTACGTCCCTCTGCTGCATGTTGCGCCCCGATCAGCTCGGATTGGCTCTGTAAGACAGGGTTGAAATGTCGTGCCTCTAAAATCCCTTTACATTGTCACAAGGGACATACAATAAAAACGAAGAAGCAAACAGGCAGATGTCTCAGTGTATATCGTCCCTGCCTTTGTGCTGCCTACAAGGTAGCACATTGCATGGGGTAAGATGAGCTCTGTTCTGCAAACAAGTGCATGCCCTCGAGTTGCCAACACAGTCTGTTGCTGATAGTGTGAGGACGCTCGATGGAACAACTGAGGCACTCGAGCGGCTTCTGTCGGGAAATGATTGGGCTTCTTGCCTCTCACGAAGAAGACCCGAGTTCGCGCCCGTTGGGGACGAGCATCTACGTCTTTTTGATGGCATATAAGTCTCTCTCAGCCCGGATTTGCTCTGACAAGCAGGGTCGAAGTAGCTCTTCTGTAAAAAAAAAAAAAAAAAAAGAGCTTATAATGTTGTGCAAGAGATGAAATCACTTCTGTGTGCACGCGCATCCCATTGGAGTTGAAGTGCTAAAGACAGTGTGATCCTGATGACGCGAAGGCGCTTGAAGGATCAACTGAGGCACTCTCAACTTGCAAGATAATATGCACTGTCAAGAAGTGCTACACAGTATGATCCTGATGACGTGAGGACGCTTGATGGATCAACTGAGGCACTCTCAACTTCTTGCACTGCAAGAAAATGGACACATTGCTCTATCAATAGATAAGGAATGATTAAAACAGCCAAAGCTGGTGGCGCCTCTATAAATAACTATCTTTTAACTAAGATTAGGAATGAAATTACACAAAATGCATCAATGAAAAGGGTAGCATACACGTTGTTTTTGGCAATGATTTAGGGTGTGAGTGCATGGCTGTGGACTCAGTGTGTCATTAACTATTGTTTGTTTTAGGTTTTACAGGTCCTTCGACGCTAGAATGACATTGGCGCCGGGATGCCGTATCATCTCTTTGTAAGCCTCAGGGTCGCTATATTTTGCAACACCGGAATGAAGATGGAGGAAGGTAAAGGAGTAGGAAGGAAAGAGGGGAAAAGACAGGACGACGCACTAAAGAAAGTGTCACACATTCATGTTGAGTTGTGAGGAATACGTGTGGCATTTCACCATTAGGCTGTATTCTCCTTTCCAATCTTTGCTGCGGACCTACTTGTAATATATACTTATGACAAAGAACTTTTGCACTTTCATTTTACTTAAAATGAATTTACCGAGGATGAAAAGAAAAAAGCAAGGGAGAGGGCAGATATTGCTTATATCAACATATTAGTTACAACTAACCACCTGCAGTAAGGTGTCTATTCGAAATCAGGTGACAACCTTTGCACTCTTTATTATTCTCAGCTTTCACGTTTATTTTGGCTCAGCCTTGCATTTTTCTCCCATCTCTTGTCCTTATCAGACTTTAAGGCACTGACAGTAACCAGGAACCGCAACTAAAGAAAAGTCCTGGTTCCAACACAAAAAAAAGAAGAAAAAAAGAATGAAAACTCAACAACCCTAACCCTAACCCTAACCCAACAATAAGCATTCAAATAAAAGCAACCAGACAACAAAACACAAACGTTTAGAAAATGATATAATGGGATTTAGTTGAATTATGAATCATTTCTTATCAAGCATGCTTTCACATCTGGCTGTCGAGGATTGAATCCTGGGCAGGTTACTTTTAGGAGTTTTTGGTGTTTCTCGTGTTTCTCCCAGCACGTCCTGTGGACTCTGACTCATCAGGGTATCGTATCTTCGGTCACTTTATTTGTGTACTGGTTTGGCTTTCATGTCTATCGTTTTAGTTCAATCGCTTACTCGGTTTTTATGGAAGAAAAACCCAGGGTTATTATTTTTTTGCAGTGTATTTAGGAGCAGATCTACCCCCTCCTCTCCGGGAAATCCCGCTGTGGTTACTATTTTTATCGAGTATTGGACATCTCTATTCTCCGCTAGGGTATTCGTATCAGCGACAGTGTTACATTAATATCTTTTACGTGATGTTTTATAAAAAAAAAGGTTCATAAGGGCTATCACATCCTACATGTGTCACAGTCATAGTACATGTATACCGATTCCAAGCTGACCAGACTTCGCACTGTTCTCATAATTGAGAAATTGAGCCACTTTTTACTTGAGGTATCGACGCGTTTATGCTAAGGATTCTACCTTGAATAAAATTTATGGTACGATTGTTACTACACGATCTTGATCAGTATCAGTAAACAATTCCCCGCCTGCTGACCGTCACAGTCGTTTACAATGTGTCCGATTTAAAAACTGTTTCTGTTGTAAGTGTGTTGACTCTATTTGCTAGTAAAATTATGAAATAGAAATAAGTGTTTAAAGTTGGACATAGCAAATGAATGCATGCACTAGCAGCATAATGTCTCGGGCCTCCCAAGATGACTGCTAAAAAACCCCAAGTAACTTAAAATGTTGCGAGCCAGGTATGACGCGGTATTAATAAGAACCCATCTATTCAAGGCGAATACCATTACCATTAGGTCATTATAGCAGTACCAAAAGGCGCAAACTGTTATGTGAGACACAACAAATATGCACACAAGAGAGAAAAAAGAACCATCACAAAAATGAAAGCCCAAACAACGTAAACAAACAAAAGCTGACAGATGAAACTAAGTAAAATAACTTGCCCACCCTTAAGTCCACTCCTTAAATTCTGATTTCACTAATGGAAATGGTACTGTAGCTTTCTGTTTTCGTAGATGTAGGAAAATCCTGCTTATTGTTGCCATATTCACAAATTCTGGAATATAGCATGAGCATACAATAATTTTTTCCTAAGACAGAGAGAGTAATGACTTCAAAATTATACTCTCTTTACATGATAAAACCTCTAGGTTGTTATTTTCTAGAAGTACAATGAAGTGATAAAAGAAGAAGAAATGAAAGACATTCAAACACCAGTCCTAATTAACATTAATACCTCAATTACTACTAGCGCATGAGAAGAGAAATTGGAATGGCTATACACTTAAGGCACGGAATTCGAAATCTCAGGTATGGAACACTGCTCGGACCAAGGGACATATTTTTCTCGAAAACTTATCATCCTTCACTACTGTTTCGGAGTCAAAGTTTGAAAAGATGATCTTATGCTCTTGTAGAAGGTTAAAGCATAGGCCTATTGTTATACCAAACCAAACCGTACTCTGTATGCAAGTGCCGATATTGAAGCTTGATGCAATCCGTTTGCACAGTAAACAGCTAAAAACAAACTATTACTTTCAATTTGAGTATAATAATTTAAAAAATATTATATTTGAAAAGGTCATTAAATTGATGGAAGCAAATTTTTGTGAGGGATTTAAAACTAAAACCTAAATCAAACCGACAAAGCCCATCCAAGAGGACAACGATGAAATATTCCTTTAACCATTCCGGGACTTTGCATGGAAGGATCAAAGCCAGTGAAGCGTGCTTAAAACTTTAAGCTTCTTTCTCAACGGCAGGCTGTCATGTCCTGTTTGTCTTGCGATTGAAGATAGAACCTTAAAGTTTTAAGTCTACGAAGGAAGCCTGAGTTTTGACTTACTCTAACCCGAACTCTGACCCCGTGACCCTACCCTTAACCTCACTCCTATCATTCCAGCCTCAGCCCACTGACGCTCACAACTCTAACCCTAACCCAACCCCAGGGAGTTTCGGCCGGTCGACCGCTCGAGGAGCCACCTCTGACCTATACCTCAAATCATATGGCTATCCATAAGCATAGTCTCAATCCTTTATTCTTAAGTCGAGCTTTAGACCTGAACGCTATACTTTTTTCTTTCTTTCTAGCTTTCGTCGTATTTGTTTTCGTATTGTTGTTGTCGTCGTTACCGTCGCTGTTGTTACTGTCTTTCTTATTGTTATTGCTGTCACTGTTTCTGTTGCTATTGTTATTGTTACTGCTGTTGTTGTCGTTGTTGTTGCTGTTGCTGCTGTTGTTATTTTTGTCGCTGTCGTTGTTCTTGTTGCTTCGGTTTTTGTTACTGTTGTTGTTGTTGTTGTTGCTGTTGTTGTCTGCTGTTGTTGTTGCTATTGTTAGTCTGCTGATGTTGTCATTGTTGTTTTTGTTGCTGCCGTTGTTGTTGTCTTTGTGTTTGTTCTTGCTGTTGCTGTCGTTTTTTATGCTGTCGTTTTTGTTGCTGTTGTTGTTGTCGTCGTTGTTGCTGTTGTTGTTATCTTTGTTGCTGCTATTGTTGTTGTTGTCGTTTTTGTTGCTGTTGTTGTTGTCATTGTTGTTACTGTTGTTGTCATTGCTGTTGTTGTCATTGTTTTGTGATAATTTTTGTTGTTATTGTTGTCGTTATCTTTCTGCGCCTCTAAGCGCCCTTCTTTGCCATTGTCGTTGTTCTTGTCGCTTTTGTTGTTGTTGGTGTTGTTGTCATTGTAATGATCGTTGTTTGTTGTTTATAGCTTTTGTTGTTGTTCTTGTCTTTTCGTTGTATTTGTTCTCACTATTGTCATCTTAACTATAGTTGTCTTCACTTTCAGTGTCATTGTTTTGTAGACAGCATGCTGTCGTAGTGTTTGTACCTACCTTTGCATTGCTTCTTTTGCTGTTTTCCCTCTCTCTCTCTCTTTGCTCATCTCTTTTTCTTTCTTTCACTTTGCCTTCCTGTATTTTTTGCTTTGCTTTATTCTGTTTCCTACTTTTTCTCTGATTTGTCTTTCTTTCTTCTTTTTGCTCTCTTTTTTCTTTCTGTCTTTTTCTTTCTTTCTTTCGATCTTTTTATTTCTTTTCTCACTCTCTCAGTCTCCGCCTTCCTCTTTCTAAAAACATTTGCTAGTAGTGTGTGCACGTATGTGTGTGCATGTGTGTGTGTGTGTGTCAGACTGCGTGCAAGTGCGTGTCCGTGTGTATGTCGCAGTGTGTGTGTAAGTGGGTGTGTCCGTGCCTATGTCCATATTATGTTTCATCACGTGTGTGTTCAATTGTTAGTGTGCGAGTGTGTGTGTCCTCACATCGCTCTCCATAACACTTTTATTTGTTCCCATTGTCCTAACCTAATCCCTTATTGTACAACAACTCTTTTACAGTGATTGACCTATGGTGCGGGCTACGCATATTATGGTTAAGTGGCATCGTGAAATTTACATTATAATCGCATTTCTTCTGTAAATAATTTTTACTAATTTTAGTTCTCAAGAGTCAAATACATTCATTTAAGTGGAGGTAACTAGTGCTTGTGTTTGGTTGTCTTTCTGCCGCTTGCTTCCCTTTCTTTCTTCCAGAGGTCCAGATCTACCAGCAACATGGTTTTTGAAGCCTTGACATGCAGATGGATTTGTTGTGAGCGGAGGACAAGGGTTGCGAACATTGAGCTTTTTGTTTGCTGCTGTAGAAGGAAGCGCATACTGGTATGTACATAAATATAATATACCTGGTGACCAGCGAAAGTGTATACTCAAAGAAACTGCGATTATTTTCGCGTGCATGCTCCAAAGTTAGCTGAAATTGAAAAGAATATAACTTAAACTTCTGCAGTTTGATTTCCGTTAACACAACATATATTTAGACCTTGCAAGAATAGTTGATGGGAAAGACCATTGTGCACTCGGGAAACCCGTTTTTGTGGGGATTACGTACAGAAAAATTACTATGTCACAAGCGAATCTCTTGTTTTTAAGTTTAAAGTTAGTTGTTTATATAGGCGCCAACATCTTTGGTGTTTATTTTCAATGGATAGTGAAATTGACGGCTGCCATTGTAAAGTAATTCTAAATAAGAATAAGACAAACATGCCGGATTTTTTAAACAGTTTTGCTCTGTTGAAGAAAAACAAAAGAGGACTAAAGAGAGCCCGAAGTTGAAAGTACGGGGTGACGACAATTTTTTAGCTGTGGTCATTTCAGCGGAAAAAAGTTCTCAAGAAGTAGGACGGTCGTTGCAGTATCGGGCTAGTTCCATATCCCTGAGAATAATAGAAAATAGAGCCATGATGTTCGAAGTGAAGTAAACTGTACATGATTTGCGTTATCGACCCATTACATACTAAATGAGATGACAAGCTCGGAGATCACTTCGATGAAAGAATCATCAGTGGCCTGACACATCAATGGGCTGAGCATAGTCCCGACCTTATTCCCTTAAACTTTCTTTTGTAGAGCATTCTCAAGGATCAGATTACTGGGATAAACACTAGATTACTCGAAGAACTCAGCAACTCGATATCAAGGCATACAGGGCCAGGTTATGCTCCAAGAGTGTGTCAGAACGAGAACATTTCTGTGCTTGTCTTAGGATGTGCGCCAGTCTTGATGGAAGGTATAATAATATGGGGATTGTCACGCAGTAAATTCGTGTAAAATCTTGATATTTCACTGAAAGTCTGTCACAATTAAGTCCGATAGTGTTGGCTTGTTGATGTAAAATTGTGTAGCTGTATCTTGTAGTTTACATATTTTGTGATGATTTCTTGGGTAAATAGTTTCGTTGGTCACCCGGGTAGTATAAGAGGCGAAAAGTTAGAGTTCTGCAAAACGCTCACTTATTAGCACCATCAGTGAAGAATTTTTGTGTGTATTAATTAAAAAATGTCTCAGGCTTCTTGATTAGAACAAATGGCTTATAAATGAAATATAGTCTAAAAGCTTGTGTTGCATTTTATCATAAATGTTCTAGTTGATTTTTCGCTTTTTCTTATCTTCTGATCGCACGACGATATAAAGTATGTAGAAGCAACAAGATACTATAAAAGAAAGGTGATTTCTACTTCTACTAACTGATTAGTGCACTCCGCTTTGGGATCATCCCCGTCTTTTTCCCTCTGAATGCTATTCTTGTCCTAATCTGCTTCTTGGCACCGAGTTCACCTCACAGCCTTGATAGTTATTCGTAAAGTTTCGTGGAAAACCCCCCAACCCCAAATACAATATCCATCGTAATAATAATGATAAGACATAGCATTTGTATTGCGCATTTTCATTTTCTAAAGAATGCTCAATGCGCATTACATAATAATCACATTCATAAAACTGCTTGAAAAAAGGGTATGCATAAAAGCATGCGGGTGTATATTATTATATCATTATAAATCTCGATGTGAGAATTCACAGTTATGCCAGTACTAAAAATAATATAGAGGCAAGAAAAAATCGCTCACGGTCACAGGAAAACAGCTGGGAAAAGTACACATGAACATTTGAAAAAATTCCTTTATTGTCAATCTCACTTTTCTCGCTCGTACTCTCACATCTTTTTCTCCTCCTCCCGCTCTCTCTCTCTCTCTCTCTCTCTCTCTCTCTCTCTCTCTCTCTCTCTCAAACCCATACTATACTCATGTGCAAAAGTAACTTGACACTTTGGTTTTTAGCCTGTATCTTTACTTTCCGTGTGTGTGCTATATCATAAAACGTATATTTTAAGAAAGAAGAGTCATCTAACCACATCTCTGCCAATTTTCATTGCAATCTGTTGACATTCATCGGAGTTACAAGAGTTACGAGTGCGTCGGAAACATCACAAAGAGCAAAACGAAAAAAAAACCCACAAAAAAAAAGCCCGCACTAATTTAGTAAAGGGTGTATCCACAACCTCTCTCAACAACCAAACGCATTCATTTCCTCATACTCATAGACTTTATAAGGGTAACAATGTCCACTGGAGGTAGGTCATTCCAGGGTAGTTGAATTCCATTCAATAGCTGATCTGCATCTTTGATTTTCCTCGGTTAAAGCACTTGGTCTGAGTGTTTAAGCACAAAAGAAACGCGTCAACAAAAGTACAAAATTAAAGGTTTATTGGACAAGTTGCAGCAATTTGGTATTGTAGCCTACAAAGAGCTTCATAGTTACTGACTTTTGAATCCTCGATTATTGATCGATTTGACATGCTATATTTTCATTAAACACTGATCCATCCCACTTTGTCTTCTGCTACGAAGAGGGTCAAATTGTTGTTTGATTCAGTGCAAGTTCGTGTCGTAAGTCTTACTTCAATAATGAGAACCCCAAAGAGGTATACTCGGAAAAAAGCAAGGCAATTTGGAAACAAACTGGGTGGGAGGTCTAAAGGTTTACTAGCTATTGACGTGTCTGGCCTGTTACACAATTGAAAAGAAGTTCAATAAGTAAGGAGTGTTGAAATTAACACAAAAAGCAGTCCTGGAGATTACCCCAAAAAGGTTCAGACTATGACAACGAGTTTGTCTCGTCATTCAAAAGATGCTTTTTAAAATCTTCTTTTCTGTCAACTCTGGCTTTCAAAACTTTCAAGATAAAGCTATTTTTACCGGAAGATTTCTTCTGGAAATTAGTGGGGCGGTACTCAAAGTATGGCCAGTGACCAATCCCGTTAAACCCCATTAGGCATGTCTAGGACCTCTTTGGGGAGGGAAATTTGACAGCAATAACAACGAATCAAAGATGAAGATGATTTTTTGGGACAAATTCAAGCACCCTAGGAGGAACTAACACAAGATGAAGATTATCCCCTCACAAATTCTATGAGGTGATGAGTTGCGCGCGTTTATTGAATGCTTTAGTGGACACACCCCATATCAATTTGATTTTGTTTTTTGCTCTTTGTGATGCTTCCGACGCAAAAATTTCGACTTGTCTCTACAAAAACCCTTGTAATTTTAACGAATGTGAACGGATTGCAATGACAATTGGCAGGCATGTACACAGATACGTTTTCTGTCTTTAAATGTAAGTTTTGTGCTGCAGCTTACACATAATGCAAAAATACAGGCTGAAAACAAAGTGTCAAGTTATTTTTTCACATGAGTATATAATACACTCGTCAAAACTTCTTTATGTCTCTCTAGGCTCTACCCTCTCTCACTTCCATACGCACACACACAAACATACATATTCACACAGACACACACACACACACAGAGACACACACACACACATACATAAACACGCGCACATAATCTCATCGCCAAGAATACATATCATTAATGAATACTGTTTATATCGTTTTGACGAGTATGCATTTGTGAACAAGTGGTGCTTCGTCTCTTCTTTCTGATCAACCCTAATGAAGTTAGTGGGTTTTCTTGCGTACTTGGCAACATTCGCTCACATCTTATAAGTACGTGGCTTATTTCTAGATCCTTTTTCTTTCTACGTCTTAATTATAAGGATTTGTACGTTCTCAAAGATTGAAACTTGAATAGGTGGCGAATATCCTCCCCAACCTTGCCGTCATCAATGGTGATTATTATGTGGCGTCTAAAATTTGGGCTTCCCTACAAATGCTATTTCAGACTGTGGTGTAATGGATAAGCTCTTCACCTACCATGTGGAAGATCCGAGTTCAAACCCATATGCGGATGATCTGCTTTTTACCCTGGAAATTCGCCTCGATCAGTCCAGGTTGGTCTTGAAAGGATGGGTCGAAGTAGCCCGGCTCTTAAATGGCCTTACAGTGTTGCAAAGGGCGTAAAACTAGATAGCAAACCAAAGTACTTCAAGTTGGATGACTAGCGGGCTCCTGGTGGGATAATCTCAATCTTCTTCCTTCTGAGTGATACTATTGTCCTAGTCCGCCTCTGTGCACCGAATCGACCTCACAACGTTGATAGTACTTAGTAGTACCTACGTTCTTGATGTGCTTTCCAACTGCCGCTCACGGCAGGCTCTTCGCCTTTCATGAGGAGAACCCGAGTTCGATTACGGTCGCGGACAATGTGCGTGTTTTTCTGCTGGGATTTTGTCCCTCTCAGCTCGGGTTGGCTCTGACAAGCAGGGTCGAAGCAGTCCGTCTCTTAAATGACCTTATAGTGTTGCAGGGGATGTAAAACTGGGAAACCAAACCAAACTAACTGCCACTCATATCTAAGAGTTACTGTTGTCTTTTTTTTAGGCCCTTTATCGTTTTACGTCTTGTTATTATGTCCACTTTGTCCCCAGTTTGCGGGCTCTGTGGTGTGATGGTAAGGGTCTTCGCCTAATGCGCTGAAGACTATAGTTCGAACTCACAGGTGGACGATATGCGTATTGTTTTTTATTGGGATTCGTTCCTCTAAGTCGGGGTTAGTACTGACAGACATGTTCGAAGTAGCACGTCTCTTAAATGACCTTACAGTTTTGCAAGGGGGG
>JAUKPP010179709.1:0-14382 GCA_032273245.1 Phyllaplysia taylori
AGATAGATAGATAGATGGATAGATAGATAGATAGATAGATAGATAGATGGATAGATAGATAGATAGATAGATAGATACTCAATTCCTCGAGATCCTCTGCCTGCCCATCCACCAAAACTCTTTCTATTTGCGTAGATCCGAAGCACAAGTTAACTGCAGGTCGTGTAAGAGGAAGAATATAGCTCAATGTTCTGGATTCCGCGTTTGCATAAGTGCACAGCGCACAGGTCATTACGAACGCTTAATTTTTTTCTGCTCATGCCAAAGGTGCTACGTATTCGGTCATACAATCAAACCTGTCTAAGACGACCACCCAATGTCGAGGAAAAAGTGGTCGCTTTAGACAGGTGGTCGTTTAAGAAAGGAACAATATGTAGAAGAAATGCAATTTTGGGAGTCAATAGAAGGTGGCCGTTGGTCCAGCGTATACAACATCGAGAACGAAAAACGCGTGTTATTGTCATTGTAACACCCCGCTATTTATATATTTTTTTAGAGCAATAAAACTTTCACTTGACAAGTTAACTGAAACTGCTTCATTAACTTTTCCATCGGTGCACTATGTTTTCTCCTTCTATGAATGAATGGCAACTTAATACTACGGACGCGACTGTGAGTCATAAATTTCTATGAAATACTAGATGCTAAAGGTTAAGGGAGGAGTTTTTTAATGGAATACAGATCTCACCTAAAACAAAATACCCAAATCAAGACATTGCACAGTGCAAACGGAAAGTTTTCTTTTGTCTTATCAGAGACGCATGTTTTAAAATAACACATTTTGGCTCATGTGAACAAATTAATTTCGAGCATTTCTTTCCTTGTTGCGATGACGTCACTATCCTATTATTCTTGAGCACACAATCGGGGATTCCAAGACTGCACTGATTTGCACTCGCACTGACAATATGTTCATACGCGTGTCAGTATTACTACGCCTAAAACTGTCTGCCATTTGCTAAAATAGTCCAAAAATGATGTAAACGCTAAATGACAGACACTTAGTTAACCAGTTAAAACGCAAAATTTATCAAAGATGTGTTACAATTTATGGTGACCCCTTGAAACACAACTGTCACAATCACACACACACAAGTACACACTCATAGCCTCAATTGATTATCCCCCTTCCCCCTAATCACTCACAAAGCCCCTCCCCTTGTCTCATTTACTCGTGCCACGCAAACACGCGTGAGTAAGCCACGTAGACATTTAATTAGACAGGCAAGAACTCTCCTATAGCTGCTGTGCTCACGCTAAGGAAAGGAAAAAGACAATCATCCTCCCCTTCCACCCCAACAGCTACAAAAAAAATGGGGGGGGGGGGGGGGGGGGGTGACATAAAATCCTTCATCACTGTCAGTCACGTGTTCCTGTTTGCAAATAAGAAAACAATTTTTATTGTTGATTACAGTGTATATACCTACATAGTTTATGGAGATTCGCAATTTAAGATTCGAGAAAGGAAATTCTTCGAATCCGATTTTTTTTTTTACAAGTTTGAAGTTATCTATTTATAGCTCCTTTGACTTTCATAGCCGACCGATTTTTTAATTAAAGGACATCTTCGAATTCCTCATAATTGCACCCATTATGCCGAACACTATTGCAATTACCACAGATAGATTTTATTTGCTTTTTCAGTCTCTCTATATACACTCTTTTGTTCTTTCCATAAGTCCTATTTCTTTCTCAATCTCTCCGTCTCTTTATCTCTCTCCTCTCTCCCCCCTCTCTCTTCCCTTTCTCTCTTTTCTTTACCCCCCCCCTCTCCCCTACCCCGCACCCTTTACGCCCACCCACTGTCAAAGAAACACACAGAGGCACAAACACGCGCCAAAGCCACACATATTGTTTACAGACGTCACTCCCAAACCTTCCGCCAACCATCACATCTTTGTCTTGGTGTTTTCTCTAACAGGTTATGTTTTTCCCATGTTTTGGCAACAAGACAACGGGTGATGCTTGCTGGCTTTCAAACTTTGGATATCACTTTAGAATCGGACAGACCTCACAGTCAGAAGAAGACAATGAACCAGTCATCACCGTAACTCTGTTCTGTGCTATCTTCAAAACTTTTGAAGGCGATTGCGGAGCATTTTTCTTTTCAAACAGTTAGTTAAAGTCACACTCTTGCCCCTCACTAAATTGACAAGAGTGAACGAAGAGAAGGAGTAGGAGGATGAGAAGACATTGAGGCATTCATGTAATCGTCATTAATGACCACGTCATTTCCGTCAGGGCAAAGAGTTGATGGCATGGCCCCGTGACATGACTTCCTTCACATCTGTCTAAGTCCTCCACGTGCCGTATTCAAGGCGAGGCTCATACACAGATTTCTATGACGTCGTTCGTTTGTGTGCTCTTGTATCTGCGTCTGTTTGTTCTCTGCTCCTTGCTCTCTTGTCTTAGAACCCGTCTTCCGGTGAGGTTTTCAACACTCCGCCATTCTTTTCTAATTCAAACCCCATGTTTTGAGGGCCGAAAAAGGTTATTTAATGGTCCCCTCTAAACACCCAGGTTTCTGAACAGATTTTTATTCCCCAACGTGATGAAAGCGCCGCTGAAAAATCTGGGGCTTCATCTTCTTCTCCCCCGCCATTGTTATCTGGAGCAGCACATTCTCAGCTGTGAAAAACTGTGCCGTGGCAATTGTATTCCTTGAAGAGGTAATTATACTAATAAATGCGTTGAAGTCTTGGTGTTTGCCTTCAAACGGCCGGTCATTTCTTTCTTCTTTCTAAAGAACACTCGAGGTGAAATATGCAAACAAGCAGCGATGTTTTCCTCTTGCTATAAAACAAGGGGTGGGCTTGTAGGCATTGTTGTAGTAGAATTAGTGGCGATTGTGAAAGACAGTATGGTTAGTGGCACGTGCTGCTTTTACAAATAGGGGGATTGGGTGGGATGAGTGGTGAGCGAGGGAGAGACATAGTAAGAGAGTGGTAGACATAGAGAGAGAGAGAGAGAGAGAGAGAGAGAGTGAAAGAGTGGGGAACAGAGACTAAAAAAGAGCGGCTGAGTTTGAAAATAGAGAAAAATAGAAACAGAGAGGGAGAGAGAAAGAGAGGTAGATATATAGATAGAAAGAGAGATAGATAGATATATAGATATATAGATAGATAGATAGATAGATAGATAGATAGATAGATAGAGAGATAGAGAGAGAAAGAGAGAGAGAGAGAGAGAGAAAGAAAGCGAGAAGCGGAAATAAAGAGAGAGAGAGAGAGAGAGGAGGGGAGAATAGGCCGAAAGAAAATCAATAAGAAACATAGAGAAGGACAAGGAGAAAGAGGAGAGAAAGAGAGAAATGGATGATGAGAGATAGAGAAAGGGATCGCTATATAGAGATTGGTAAAAAAAGAAGGGAAAGACAGAAATAGATAGAGGAAGAGAGAGGGACAGAGAAAGAGAGGCAGAGTATGTGTATGTATGTGTGTGTGTGTGTGTGTATGTTTGTGTGTGTGTGTGTGTGTGAGAGAGGGAGAGAGAGGGAGAGAGAGAGAGAGAGAGAGAGAGAGAGAGAGAGAGTGAGAGAAAGTGGGGCGAAGAGTGTTGAGTACCCCAGTACTGTTCTACCCGCACGAAAGGAGACACTTAAACACCCCAGCAATAAATCAGTCAATTTGACCTGAAGAACCGCGTTCTCCTTTTACCCAGCAAGATGGCACGAGCCAAGGTGTCAGGCCGTACGTGGGACAATAAAACTGACGGAAAATAAAATACTGGAGTTAAAACAACTGAATAAATACAGCCCAAAGTTTAAGTACCAACGAGGAGAAAGTGGCGGTTCTCATTACATTGGAAAAAAACAAATTAGCTCTGTTCTTACGAGTTACAAAAGGCACGGGAGAAGGAAATATAGTTGTTGGTGTTTTAAAGAAAAATGAACAATTTCCGTGTGTGACGTAATGAGGCGGATAAAAACTGTGTTTTTACTTTCTTACGTAGCTCATATCCCTGCAAAGCAAAATTAACTATTTTTTACTATAAAAAAAACAAAACCCTCGGAAATGTTTATCCACATCATCCCTGTTGTCTTTATGGTCGCGATATACCCCCCTCCCCCCTCCTCTCTATCTCGTCTCCTTTTCTCTCTCTCTCTCTCTCTCTCTCGCCTCTCTTTCTCCCTCTCTTTCTCTCCCACTTCTTTCTGACCTTCCTTTCTCTCTTTCACTTTTCTCTCTCACTCCCTTTCTCTCTCTCTCTCACCTTTTTTTTTATCAGTCTCACTCCCTTTCTCTCTCTCTCTCTCTCTCACACACTTGTTTTTCTCACCTATCTTTCCCTCTCTCCCCTCTTATTCTCTCTCCCCTCTCATTCGCTCTCACCTCTCTTTCTCTCTTTTCCTATCTCATACTCCTCTCTCTCCCACTTCTCTCGCCTCTCTTTCTCTCTGACCTCTCTCAGTATTTCTCTTTCACTTCTTTCTCTCTCTCTCTCTCTCTCTTTCTTGCTCTCTCTCTGGCCCCAGTCTCTGTCACAAGGTAGCCTAAAGCCCACCATTATCAGCACGATGTGTTGGCGGTTTTCTCGACTTCCGCCAGGCCTGCGATCTCTTCAGTCCCATCATTCCTCGGTCGTCAGGAGAAGCTGCGATATCGTCACCTGTGGACAAACACACTCAAACTGAGACAACTTCAACTCACCCCCTCCCCTCTCCTCTCTACTCCAATCCCCCCTCTTGGGCACGTGCGGTAGCTACCTTGTCTCACAATAAAGACTTCTGCACAAGGGAAGGACTAGATGGATTGAGACATTTTCGAGAGGATTCTGGGAGTTATGAATATTATTATGATGATATTTAAGTGCATCATCTGAAAGCAGGGATAAATTCCATCATCTCTATGTGTGATGCGGGGAGTCATCCTGCGTGGAAAAGAAAGGCATCATTGATATCCTTGGATGTTTGATTACATTGTTGGGTTATACAGGCAGGGTCGAAGTCGCCCGTCCCTGAAATGATCGTGCAGTGTTGCAAGGGACATTAAGCCAAAATCCAAAACCAAACAATCGACACTACCGGCGCGGTGATGTAATGGTTAGGCACTTCGCTTAGCACGCAGAGGACGTGAGTTCGAGGCCCGCGTGGGGCAGTTTGTTTGATCGAGTATACTCCGTTTTCTGCTGGGACAGTGTCCCTCTCAGCCCGAGTTGGCCCTAACAAGCAGGATCGAAGTCGACCGCCCCTTAAATGACCTTACAGTGGTGCAAGAGACATTAAGCCAAAACCCAAACCCAAACAATCGACTCTGTGGAGGCAATTTTAGTGCCAGGAAGTATATCATGTTGACTGCAAAACTTAAAACGAAGTAGAAAGTGCAGACCGCCAACTGTCCACGTATTCTTGAACGTAATATAGAGTAGGCATAATATTATCATGCCGGCAAAAGTACATGTATGACAATTATCGTCCAAAAGGGCCGGCGCTGTGGTGTAATGGTTAGGCTCTTCGCTTGTCATGCGGAAGTCTCGGTTTCGATCCTGGTCGGCAACGACCTGGATTTTTTTTTTCTATTGGGATCTTTTCCCTCTTAGCCCCATTTGGCCTTGACGGGCAGGGTCGAAGTAGACCGTCTCTTAATTGACCTTACAGTGTTGCAGGGGGCGTAAAACTGGTACCCCCCAGCCAAAAAAAAAAAAAAAAAAACCGTCCAAAATGCTTAGTCACTTTGTGACAAATAAAATGGTATGATCAACGATCAGTGCTTGGGTATTGAAGCATAGCAGTTCGACTGAATGTCAATTAATAAAAAAAAAACTATTCTAAATGAAATTAGACAAACCAGTCTAGTGTGAAATCTGGGTACGTGTGTGTGTGTGTGTGTGTGTGTGTGTGTGTGTGTGTGTGTGTGTGTGTACGTATTTTTGTATGTGCGTGTGTGTGTGTGTGCGTTTGTGTGCGTGCATGTGTGGAAGGGCTCCCTGCATTCATTCGTAAAAACTATGTTGTGTACTCTATCTTTATGCAATACTGACAAGCAGATAGGCTAAAACAGCCAAAGATGATGGCGCTTCTATAAACAATCATTTGTTTTAGACAAGCGGAGGACAGAAGCAGTGGTAGAGTGGTTGGTGAACTTAGGTTCACAAGAAATGTCAAGCAACGTTGGATGTTGCCACCATCGAACTGGTGACCACTGCGGTGTGTCCTTGAGCAAGTCACGTTAACCATAGCTCACCTGGGCGCTGCACAGCGGAGACCAACAATGGCGTCGAAATGATTGTCTGTGAATGGTGTGTTACAGTTTTTCTACTTACGTTTGTATTGTTTGATATACTTGATGTATGCATGAATATGTACACGGCATTGTATCACAAATCTCCCTACTGGGATATATTAACTTTTCATTTTCATTTTAAGGTAGGAGTCTTAGTAATGTACGCTCAAGTATGCATAACGTTTATCAATCACAACGTTACGTTATTGCATCAATTTTCAAACCATCATGCTGAAGATCCGAGTTCGATTCTGGTCGCGGCCGACGTGCATTTTTTCTGCTGGGCCAAAGTAGCCCGTCTCTTAAAATATCCTTACAGTGTTGTAGGGGACGGCATTCATTTGTCCGGACATTGCTAGAAAAACATTGAAATATCAATATCTTCATCGATAATTGGAAGTATAACATCTGTGAAACTTAAACTATAATGCTGTTGTAGTTTAGCTAATATTCATTTTTAAAGGCTCTAATGTTTCTACTCTCCATTTTTGTTCTTCTCCAGGTTCAATCTGTGACCTCTCTCCTAGTCTCGCTACCCCCCCCCCCCCCCCTCCTCTCTCCCTTCCCTCTCCCCTAACTCTCTAACACATCGAACGATACTGACCTTTCTCCATTTTTGTGTGGGCAAAATGGACTAATAAGAAGTCAGTTCGAAATTCTGAGTAGCTAGGCCAGGAATATATTTTACCAATTACAGTTCCCAATGAATCAGCCTAAGGAGACAAGCTGACTTCAATAAAAACGAGTTCGTATCATGGTTGCTAAAGAACCACAGCACAAAAACAGGCCCCAAGTTACAAGAAGGGCCTTCAACAGTGAATTAGCGAACACAAAATATCATTTTTCACCGCAAATATGAATTCCATCATCACCCATTTCCAAGATGCCAAAATCGTTCATTCCCTCCAATCTCCAGGAAAGATTGGCTAAAAAAACAGCAAGCCTCATTGGGTTAAAAAAGGCCTCCACACATCTGGTGAAAGACCCCACTAGCATTTAATGAGCGTGTATCCGAAAGAATACAACGATAACAACAGAAGAACATGAAAGATTTTTTGTGAAAGCGAAGGAGTTCAATCGATTGGCTGGGATTTGAAGCAAAAAATCGTACACGGAGAGTTAATCGACAAAGCATGCAAGGGGTTAGGGATTCATAAAAAGAAATCTCCATGTAGCTACATCTGGCTGTCATTTACTTCATCCATCGAGTTTTTCCTCTCTGATTTCTGGCGGCTGAGCAAAGAAACGGTTATTTGCTCATTTAATCGTACAAGACATCACTCCTTCCCTCTCTGTTAAGCCAATTTTTGCGCTAAGATGAATGAGCCTCGCAGCCGTTTCCACTTTGGACACAGATCTGAACAGAAACAGCATTTAATTGACAATCCGTGTTTTCGGAACAGACCCCAGGGAGAGGGGCAAAGAATTGCTCAATCGATGCACCTTGAAGCCGAAGACTTAAGAACTCCGGAGAGCTTGTCCGGACCGGGCTGGTTTCTCAATGGAAAAAAAGAAGGAATCCGCCGAGTCCTGCCTTCCTTTATGTAACTTCCTCTGGGCGAGGTGAACTGCAGGGCCACCTCAGACTGAGAACCCGCCCAGGGCGATATTGATAATCACTACTGTTGTTTACGGTCTATATAAAGAGACTTTTCATTGCCCAGAAGCGTCATTTTCTCATGTTAAAGCCCTAGAAGTTGGCAGACAATTTCAAAGATAAAGTACTAGTTTTCTTTACTTCTAGACCACTGCCAGTGACAAGTACACTGAAATTCTAAAGGCGGATTTGGTCATCCAATTTTTGCAGAATGTAGGCAGAAGATGAAGTAATAAGCTTCTCTTCAACTAGGATTCTAGATTGGAATGTTAGAGGATTCAAACGATTTGGTAAAAAAGATATAGAAAATATCTCAACAAAATTATTATATCGCAAAAAGTAATTCAAGGAAGAATAGTGCGCATCACAATAAAAAATTCCTTCCAAATTTCGTTTACAATAGTGATTTCTAATATCAAGTTCGAAGATCCGTCTGCTCTCTTGCCACAGAGAATGCATTACTTTCGGCTACAAGATGTCACCTGAACGAGTCGATGCGACACTCCCGAATTTAGCTAAGCCGATCACCTGTTTGACCCATAAGATGTGAAACCGATTGGATATTTTCTGCTCGATTGGATTCTTTCCCAAGTGTGCCGGTCTCCACCCTTGTCGCAGGTTTGCGAGATTCCTTTCAGTCTGCTCGTATACACAGTGCGAACATTTATAGTATATCGCTGAAATCTTACAATATCATATTATGCACTAATTATTTACGCCAACGATTCAATCAGTCGGAAAAAGGAATTAGACAATGGAGGAATAAACAAATGAACGAATTAATAAATAAACAATGAATAAATAGCGCGTTGTAGACATGAAAATAGGGGACTTCGAGATGCTGAAACTTACTACGAATGTCTTGTAAGAAATTGTGCTAATTTTTGTGGACATCGCATTGAGTCAATATGGACTTTCTTCAAGTAGAGCTACTAGATATAATTTTCTTTGAGCCCATGATATTGTCTCAGGATGGGGAAATGAGACAAAAAAAACCTTAATTCTTTTCATGAATGTTGTTATTGCAAATTGATTTTGATTACATTCAATTTAGAATTCAGTTGAGCCTGTATAAAACATGCACAAACGAACACTTTCCAATGTCTCCAAAATTATATTTTTTTCTGTAAATTATCCCTCTCAAAGGCGACCACCTGTCTACAACAACCACTTACAAAATTTCTGAGGGTCAATGTGAAATGATAGCACTGGGTAAGTTAATTAATCAAGGGACAGCTATATCGATCTGCTGTTGTTAGAGGATTGTTTTGAGTGTGCAGATCCCCTGGCAATCCTCACTTGGCCTCCTGCGAGGCGCGAGATTGACAAACAACAGGGGTCTAAGCAGGAACCTGGATGAGCGAGCAAATCTTTGTGGATGACTGCCCTCCAACTCTACACCGATAATGCACAACACAAGAGGAGTGATTAAAGAAATCGAACTCTTAATGGAACACCTTACGTAATGTCTGAGTACTGGTGGAGACTGATGCTCAAAGCAAGCGGGTTCAACTCTGGCTTAGTGTCACTTTTGCTCTCTTTTGTACAAGAATCTACCTCCGAATTTGTTGCAGCGAGAATGTAACTGCAGTACTTTAGTTGAAAAGTAATACGCCCCACGTTCACCTGTAAAAGATTTTGAGTCTGATCTATTACAAAATAAAACTTAAATGGCGTTAAGTCTTTATGTTGTTTCGGGAAATGTCAGGATTCGTTTAGATAATTTAAAAAATAAAATCATGTTGAGTTTCTCGCGTCAAGTGACATGACCATCAATCATGAGCATCAGAGGATTTCTGGTACACAACATAACTCTAAACACCAGAGATTAGATGCCAGGCAACGCAGCATAGGACGACACCGCTTTTTAACACTCAACGCGTAAAGGCAGTTAGCAGAGGTGGCGGTTTGTCAATCGATATATTTCAATTTCGCATTCAGGGAAAAAGCTTGCAGTCAACATCCTCTGTTGGTTCTTATTTCATATTCAGATACTAATTCCGGCAATGTCGTCGGTCTGACTCGCGGCTTGAGTAAACCATTCTCGACATCAGCATGACGGCTTAAAACGTCCAGAATGTGTTCGGAAGGGCCTTATCTCTGGAGATGCTTAAAACAAGGCTTTGTAATCTGGAGACCGCTCTGCAGATGTCCCTGGCCCGTCGCTGCGAGATTACGGCATCAGATCGAGGCATCTTCAGCGAGGAAGGATTTGATGGCAAAATTGAAAACATCGATTTTTTCGCGCGACAGATAAGAATTTTCCGTGTTTCTCCCCAGGATGAAGAGGAGGAAGGAGAGGGGGTAGGAGAAGGGAGGAAGGAGAGGGGGGGGGGGGAGGAAATTGTCAAAGGAAAACAAACAGGGTTTGATAACACGCGAGGGAACGAGGGTTGACAAGGGGGGAAGATGACAAACTGACTGGAGCGAGTTGTTCTCTAAGGGGGATAACTGTCGCTCTGGATGATGCCCCTTGTGACTGGCTCTGGAGGTCGAGTGTGAGCAGACATCTGGCTGGCGTCAGGTAGCTATCTCGTGACGTCATTGGTAATCAGACAGAGTTAATACAGGTCGTGCTCACTGCACCGTGTAGTTGTTGCACGTGCGAGGTGTCGCGGTGACAAAGAGCGGATGTGGAGAAGATGTTGAGAGGATGAGGGAGAGCTCTCAGGACTGATACTGTACTTGCTTCATGGTTATGAGAGAGAGGGAGAGAAAGAGAGAGAGAGAGAGAGAGAGGGAGAAAGATAATAAAGGGAAGAGAGAGAAAGAGGAGAAGAGAGAGGGAGAAAGAGTTTAACGAACAGACTGTCGTACTAATAATCAGACAATAAATAGTTAAACAGACGGACAGAAAGATAGACAATCATAGAGGGAAGAGAGAAAAAGAGGAGAAGAGAGAGGGAGAAAGAGTTATACTGATAGACTGTCATATTAATAGGCAGACAGATAGTTCAACAGACGGACAGAAAGGTAGACAAACATACAAACAGATAGAAAGATAGAAAAACGTACAGCCAGACAGAAAGATAGACAAACATACAGGCAGCCTGCCGGACTTTTAGGCCGTCCTTTCTTACTCTTTCCTCATGGATTCCATCATAAGGCTAGGCAGGAAATATGTTTTGTCCTTTTTCTTCAATAATGTCCGATCCAATCCTTTTCTTTTTAAACAAATAATTTACAAAAAGAAAAAGTTCTAATTCTGTGCTGACCCCAGAAGCAGACAAGCACAGACAACACAGGACATCTCAGTGATGTGTCCAACATTCCTGGGTGGCCAGAGCCGGAGCAATGTCTCAGCTGCCGATCTTGGCCTCACCGACAACATCGAGGAAGTTATTACTTGGGCGACAAGCAACCTTAAGATGTCCACAAACGTTTCATCTTTTGTTTGACTGACTGACAGTTATCTCCCCGTCTTTGTTATCGTTCTCATTCCTCGGTTTCTGTCTTTGAGCTCGTAAATCGATTCGTGTCTTGTCTCCATTAATCTATTTTAGCTTCTTATCTGTTTTAATGTTTAGACTTGTGGTTTCCAGATTTCTTGAAATAGCTATTACACTGATAACTTTAAGCTGTCACTGTCAGTTACCTTTTTGCTTTGGAAAAGACACAGAGCCGAGGGAATAGTGCCAGAATCAATATCACGCTTACGATAGAGCTATTTATTCCTCATGACAGGGCAAACGTCTTAGTCAGAGCCAGAAACTAGGTGTGGTTTTCTTTTCTTCACTGACTGTCTTCCTATCCGTTTTACAAGGAAATGCATAACAGGTAAAATGGCGTTGGTGCTAGGAGTCCTAGACACTTTTTCGTCTTTATAACACTGTAGGCCTACTCGTTTTTATTTATTCACCATTCTGACATTTAGCTCCTTTATTCGTATCTTAATGCCTAGATATTTGGAGTGAACGTTCACACCGAGTCTGAAACAGTAGATGAATGACATTTTGTTGATTTCTAGCACCACGCAAACAGCCGTTCATGAAAAAGGTTCAAATTCATCATTCCACCCCTCCCTTCCCCCTTCCCACCCCTCCACCCTCAAATGAAAAGAAAAAAATAAATATTCTTGTTACTACTGATTTCCCTAAATAAAAAGTACCGGTATTTAAATAGACAAACTGACGTAGGTTTCACCAGAAATTTTCCCGCTCTCTATCTCTCCCTCTCTTGCAGCATCTTTATTTCTTTTAGCCATCTCTGACCCTCATACATTCACTCACAAAACTTACGTGCAATTGGAAACAAACAAACAACCACAACACCACGCTGAACACAATGCACCCAGAACCACAAATTTCCTAGATTTGCTTCGACCCCCCCCCCCCCCGCCTCCCATCCCCCCAAAAAAAAGAAGATAACAATTTTTTAGATTTGCTTCTCTCCCCAACCCACAAACCTCACACCTGATGTGAAAAATTCACTCACGACGCACGGCATTTGAGTGAGGATTTCATCTAGTGCTGTCACCCCATTGCTCTTGCGTACCGCAGACTAGCAGAAAAGCTACACAGACTACACCAGGTGCATATTTGGTTTTGCTAATTCCGCTTTAGCGCCCTTTGCGACATTATAAGACAAATTAAGTGCCGGGAATAATGTTTCAATGTTCATCTCTGATAACATGGGATAGGAACCATGAAACCTCCGAAAAAAATCGCAGCAAATCCCCATTGATTTTCGATCTTGTTGTTTGATGTGATGAACCAAATATTTCAATAAGTATATTAGTGCTTATTGAAATGATTATATTGTAGCCAAAATTGAAGCAACCCGTGTACCACTTTACATTACGATCCCCCCGAGCATCAATGGAAAAGTTGCTCCATGTATTCAGTGCGCCCTCTCTCTCTTCACACGGACTCTCCATTCCTCCAACCGTCTCTGGCTCTGGCCATCGATCAAGCAAGACGACACAAGTACTAGACCCGTTTCTGCCCACTTTCTTGGCCTGTTTTCCTACCCGCCCCATTATTAAGCTCAGTTCTTTTAACAGTAGCGGCGGCTCGGTTTTCGTTTGCACAAATCTCGTCTTTGACTTCGGCTAATGGAGATTTTGTTTAGCGGACAAAGAAATCCCAAGCGAATGTTTGGAGAGAATGGTGAAAGGTGTTGCTCCAATGGCAGTCAGAGTATCTTAAGTTCAATGTGATGCCTTACGGTAGATTCAACGTGAATTCGGTATTTCTTTCTGAAGCTTTAAATTGAGCTTTATTACGCTTTCAATAGAAGTTTCCAGAACTGTAGAGCTAGTTCCTTCAAGGAGGCACGTTCTAGCTCTGAGTGCGATCCGAGACTTTTGTCGAAGGCTTGTCCCACAGAACCTCTCAAGACCTCCGGGAAGTTGAGCATTGATGGGCGTACAATGAAGAGGACGGAACACAATTGACATTAAGATCTCAGACGCTTTTCAGTAACCCCAGCAAATATTAACCTAATCACGCCTTTCATCTTTCATCGGAACAGTGAAAGACGGCGCAGAAATTTCTCCGATAATCGGTAAGAGTTCCAAGACTGCACAAGGAGAGTTTTCTGTGGCCATCTTTGATTCTCCGGATAACATTTGTGAGACGCCGACTAGACAAATAGACAGCTGATCTGAATGGATGGCAAAGAGGTCTAGATCTGGTGGCAAAGAGGCCAAGAATGGATAGAAAAAATCCTAAGAATGGATGGCAAAGATTTTAAGAATTGATTGCAAATAGTCTAAGATGATGGCTGCGCTATTCGATTTATGTCAGCTTGTTTGGCTTATTTGTTCATTCAGACTCCGAGGTTATCGACCTGTCTTAGATGGGAGGTGGCCTTAGAGTCTCTGATGTCTGAAATGGTTGGATCAATTAAGAAAAATATTGTTATGTATTCAGCTTTTAGGACATGCACCATCACACATAGCATGATTAAGCTAAGATTTGTTTTGGAAAAAAATCAATGTAGGGGTGAGATCATAAAACTATGAAATATTTCCCTGTATTTGAAACATATTTGTAAAGCTATTATGCTATCTGAGACAGCCTATCTTGACCTTGTTAAGTACCCTCTCGCTAAATCTGAGAAAGATCATATATCGTTTTCCCCTGACATTGAAACAATTTAAAATCCATTGTCTTTACTTAAGCTGACACAGATGAAAAAGAATGTATTCAAATCAGAAGCCCCCGCGGGAACAAATACAACACTAAAAAGATTGCGACCTTCAACAACCCAATGCGGAATAATTGTTACATCATGTTGAGAACAACCTCCAGTACATTAAGAGCGATGCACAAGATCAAGAAGAAAAGCAAGCAATACTCGTAAATGACCTTACAGTGTTGCATGGGGCGTTAAACCAAAACCAAACGATCTTCCTGGACAGCGTCTTGCGACACCTGGCGCCAATCTTGTGTCCTGAGGCAAACGATCAGATGTCAAAATCTTTACTTGACAAACTTGGTGATCGGAAGAAAATGATTACCTGACCGCGAAACTTCTTGATTTCTTGAAAGAAGGGCGTGTGCTTTGGATGTGGGGGCGGGGGGGGGGGGGAGAGTCAGGGTGTGCGCGCGCGTGTGTGTG
>JAUKPP010179820.1:0-24620 GCA_032273245.1 Phyllaplysia taylori
TTGGGTAGTTGGCCCTCCGCCAACTGGATCTTTTCGGGAAACCAGACCTATGCACCTTTAGTCGCCTCTTACGACACACAGTATCACGGCAGGTGTATTCTTTGCTCCCCCATAGTATAACTATGAGGCCCCCCACCTGCAGGGGAGTGAAATAACATGACATGACCAAAACTGAGGGCCTAGTCACAACGGTATAATAAGACAAGACTGCAAAACATGTTGAGGCTGGCCCTACTAAATTTTCCTACTTAACTGCTCTATGAATGCTTTTGAATAAAGACGCAAGTGGTAGTTGCTTAAGAATGTTTTTGTAAAAAAAATAACACTAGTGGAGATATACAATGGCAATGTTTTTACACGGTGAGGGGGCTTTAGGCCACTTTGAAAAAAAAGAAAACGGTGACTGGAGCAGCTGCGTCCTCTGGCGCAAACGTTTGCATCACTTTGTCAAAGATAATTTGCTCCTCTTGGGATGCTTTACGTCACTCATATTTTTTATATCTCAAAAAGTGTTCATTTTTCAAACAAATCCTTTGTCACAGTATAGATCTAAACGCCATTAATATGATTAGCTAAAAAAGTCAAAACCTCAATTTTGACCTTTACGTCACTTTGTCATGGAAGCGACGATATAAGTCCCTGAGTCCCCAATCAACAACAACAACAAATACTCTCAATATGCAGAATGCAAAACATGGTGGGACAACAAATTTATGTGTCTCATGTTAAAAGACACCATTAGCTTTTTTTCATCCCAAATCCACATTCTAGGCAAAGTTATACAAAGCTGTATACTGTATACCTCTTCTTCACTTGGTTTTGCTCCTTCTAATTCTTCATCATCTTCCACGTAGCCTGGAATGAGACGATATGTTGTAGATTCTTTCTTGCGGATGAAATGCTTCTTCTTCCGAACCGGTTTTGGCTGAGAATATAAAGCATCCAGCATGCTGAATAGGGTTGCTTGAATGAACAAGATGGTACAGGTAAATTTTAAGGCAAACCACGCTTAAAAAGAAAAAGAACTTGTTTGTTACTGAAATAAAGGGGTAAGCAAAATGGACGTTGGTAAAAAAAAAATAAGGCACAGATTGAGATGATACTGATACCGATTGATTTAGACTAGAGTAAATTCTAGATCTAGAGCCTAGAGGTAGAGGCGTTATACTCAATCTATGCTAGAAGAACTGAAGAACTTAGGCCCCCAGCCAGGCCCAGGACTGGCAGGAGGAGGGGCAACAGGCATCAGGCACCATGATCATGAAAATGAAAATGGGCCCCATATTTTTAATTTTATGGGGGCACTGCCAGCCACCCTCATGGATTGGGCACTCCCGGAATAAAGTGGTCCCGGCTGTTTACACTGACAATTTGAATAATTTGATAAGGATGGCTCGCCATGGATTGACGGTAATTAAAAACAACAAACCATTTCGAACTCTGCTGTGTGGTGTCTTCGCTGTTGTTAGTAATTAGTAAAGTAGTGTTCTTGCTGCCGGGCTTAGCTCAGCTTTCACTTCTTCCCTCAGAAATTCTTCGACTTCACTTCAGTCAGTCCTGAGTCAGTCCAGTCAGCTGGTTGTTCGTGAGAGAAGTCAGTAGTCAGTTTCTGTTCTTCTTCTTGTTCTTTCATTAAGCGCAATGTAAATAAGAAGAGTCAGATCCCCGTATTACTAACTAGATCTAGATCTAGATCTAGTAGAGATTAATATTGTCACCTCGACATGTAAATTAAACCCTCAAATAAACGTCACGTTTGTGAATCGTGAAAGATGACACAATGTTGTGTGTGTCCGACAGTGTCCGTGTGCAGTGCAGGCAGTGTGCTTGCTTGTGTTGTGTATGCATGGCGTGCTCTTCCGCGAATAGGGGATAGAAAAATGTCCTCGAGAATGACAACAAACGAAAATTACCGAAAATTTCAGCATTCCCGTTTCATCAATATAGTGTTCAAAGCTGTTGTTGTGTATATAACATGCCTATATGTGTTATGTGTGTTGTTATTATTGAGTTTCGTACAGTTGTCATTGTTCTTATTGTTGCTGCTGATGTTATGTTTGTTGCTGTTGTTGCTTCTTCTTTTTTTCATGAGGTAACAACAGCCTGCTTCCACGGCGCCCACGGGCCACACACCACAGCCACAGGGCTAATCAAAATTCCTAATTCTTCTCCTTTCTCATATTCTAGTTCTTGTCTTTGTTGGCCTAATTACCCAAGCACATTTTATTTATTTTTGTGGGGGTTTTGTCTATTCTAAAGGCTTTTTAACGGTTCATAGTCCGGACTATAGCAGGACAAAAAGAGGCAGAGAGAGAAATTAAGGGGTCGGTGTGTTAAATAATGAGGGGGAAAAGAGAGAGGGAACGGGAAAGAAAGGAAGAGAGGGAGGGAGAACGAGACAGAGAGAGAGAGAGAGAGAGAGAGAGAGAGAGAGAGAAAGAGAGAGAGATGGTGGGGAGGGGGAGATGGAGGTAGGAGTCGGGATACGAGTTACAAATAATGTCATTCTTTGAACTTTTCTTGCGCAACCTTCATACCCTATCCCGTGCGAAGTCTGGTTCTCTACTATAGTCCGGACCAGCCCCCGTGAGTACCGTTTTTCGGGAATAAAACATTAATCACTCGACAGATTCATCTTAAACTTGGCATGTGCAATATTCCCAGAGGGTCTTGTTCTCCTGATTTTTACATCAACATAGGACACTTCCAAATAAGGGTTTTACTCTATAAATTTAAGTTGTTTTAGACCTCCTCTGAAGCAATGAAGAAATAGAAGTGATACAGCATCATAGATAAAAATATAAAAATATTTATTTATTATGATTAGCAGTGCGCACCACGTTCAGCGGTAGTGCTTTTTCTCCTCTCTGCTGCAAAATGGAAAATCCCAGATCGCCGCACTTCCCATCAATATTGTAAAACTTCAGTTCTTTCCAATGTATAGGCATAGAAGAAAGTAGCCTACCCTTCAACCGTAACGTACTCACTAAAAAATGAAATGCCAACTAACACTCCCAGCCAAATGTTTGTATACCAAATTTGGTTAAGATCCATCTAAAAATAGGAAAGTTATTCCCGAAAAACGGTACTCACGGTGGCTGATTCGGACTATAGTAAGTTATATGTGCGTTTTGAAAATAAATGAAAACTCAATTTATTCAAAAACAAGGCACGCTTCACTTTTGGCTATGTATAAATGTTTCTCATAGTACTAAGAGTTAGTGTTTGACAATAGGATTGGAATTAAAGTTGGGATTTAGGTGAAGGTTAGGTGGGGAATACTGTCAGGGTAGGCTTTTAGTCAGAATAAAGGTCCCTAGTTAGGGTTAACAGTTAGGATTAAGTAGTTAAGGTAAGGTTAAGGTGAGGCCATGGTTAAATTCATTCTATTTGTATTGTCAAACAGCTATTAAGTAATGGTAATTTAGCGGCTTATTCTGGCGTCAACCAAATAGACTCGAGCTCCCAGACCCCGACAAGGTATTACCACACCTGGGAGGAGGGAATGAACGTCACTGATCATGATGAGCATTCATTAATTCCGAGGTGGATTTGGCGTACACCATGTACACCCAGTGCCACCCCAGGGTTCGGGTGAAACCGATGTCGGGCCATCGAGTAACACCGTCATCCCTGCTGCCATTGAAGACAAAGTTTTACCTTGTATAGAGGACTTCCCGATCCCATTTCTATCACAAGGCACTGCCTAATCTCATAGAGACTATAAGGACAGGGACAAAGTTTGAACGTGACGTGAATACCAATACAGAACGCGGACCTCCGGGAAGTAGATATTATAACGACAGCTTGACAGACCAAA
Source organism: Phyllaplysia taylori (assembly GCA_032273245.1). Taxonomy (NCBI): domain Eukaryota; kingdom Metazoa; phylum Mollusca; class Gastropoda; order Aplysiida; family Aplysiidae; genus Phyllaplysia; species Phyllaplysia taylori. The sequence continues at coordinate 3,821 of JAUKPP010179820.1, forward strand.
GCGCTAACCACTGAGCTATCCAATCTGTGACAAGTGGAGGCCCCGTTCTGTTCTTTAATTTCTGTGTCATTGTCAGAAATAGAGTTCGAATCTACCAATGAAAGAATTCTTTTCTTCACTTAGAGAGAAAATCGTAACATAGAGAAAAATTGACAGTAGTACAAAGAATGGCCGAGAAAATCATACGGTATATTTTTTAATAGCACATGGGTGTCTATTATTAGTTTGTTCTGATCTAAGAATTTTCATGGGTTTGCAGGCTTCTTTGTTTTCGAAATATGCCATTGTTCATTGTTCTGTTTCACTTTCAGCATAAAACAGACCATTTTTCCTTCTGCCCCACCCTTCTCTTTCCGATAAACCCGTGCGAAGCTGGGTACTCATCTAGTCTTTTCTTAACGCTGACAATAGTATCAATCTATCCACGATCCCCAAGACCTACCCAGAGTCTATCATGTCCCAAGACTTATTAGCGTAGCTAGTTTGTCTTGGATCATGTCTTTATGTATAAAGGGACATAATTACGAAAATATTTGATACAACTCTTGTTTTACCCCGTTTTTCTCCCCTCCCTATCTTTAAGCTTCTGGCAAGAGTTCCGACAGTTAGGCTACATTAGCTTAAACATCTTCATATCATTGTACTGTTCAATTAATTATTAGGCCTACGCTATGGACTACTTTCTGTCACACACCCCTCTCTCTCTCTCTCTCTCTCTCTCTCTCTCCCTCTCTCTCTCTCTCTCTCCCTCTGCCTCTCTCTCTCTCCCTCTGCCTCTCTCTCTCTCCCTCTGCCTCTCTCTTTCTTTCTCTTTTTTTTATCTCTCTCTCTCTCTCTCTTTCTCTTTAGCTCTCTCTCTTTAGTTCTATCTTAAACTATCTATCATTTTTTTCCCCACTCTTTTCACTCTCCCATCCCCCTTTATTTCTTGCGCTACATGTGGACCTACCTGCCTTCTCTTTCCCTCTCTTTCAGTATCTCTTCAGCTTAAGGCTTTCTCCCTCACCTTCGGAATGCACAGTTCATAGTTTTTTAATATTTGAGATTCATTAGGGATAGTTGTTTTCTTTCTGAGTATCCATGATTCGACCTCCGTTCTATTGGACATGGCCATTGAAGCGGACATGCATCCCACCTGTAAAATGACCTTGTATTGTAAATTATTGTGAGAGGCACTAACCAAGACCTAACACAACACGAGGTATGATGCCCTGGGGGAGTAGCCTAGCCTTATGCTACTTTCTTGAGAAACTATCACGTAGCTGCTTTTGACTCTTTGTTTATTTGTTTGTTTTTGTTGATGTTCTACTGCCCTATCGATAGGCCTACTGAATGTAGACTGTAGCACCCAGAAATAGATTAGGACAATATTTAGACATACACTTTGAAAAAACTGCACAGTAGTATCCACCAACCACCCCCTTCAACTAATGTTTTTTCAGTTTTTCTGCTAGTCTTGATATTAATTTTAATTAACATCATCTTGTTGGGATACATTTTCACGTTATATGTCTTCTTATAATGTGTCATTACTGTATGTGCTTTGAAACAGCCTCAATCTCTACTCTCATTTCCACATTTAGTTAGCACCTATCATACAGAGGAGGAGAGTTCAATTCCCCCATTGGACAAATGTTTCTGATATTGTGTCTGGCGTCTGTGGTGAAGCGGTTAGGGTTCTTTGTCTATCACATAGAGAATGGGAGTTTGATCCTTATGTTGGACAAACATCGTCGTCTTTCTGCTGGAATGTTGTTTCCTTCTCTGCCCAGGTTGGCCCTTATCAGTTATAGGCAGGGTCAAAGTGGCCTGCCTTTAAAATGGCCTATGGTGTTACAAGTTACAAGGGGCATAAATCAAAACCAAAAACCACACAATCAGTCTACTGCCAGAGCAGCTGGCATAATTTTCTGCAGCAGTAAACCTTCTTGCGCTGCTATTTCTGGATCCCCTCCCAGCCCTCATTTCTCGAGACTTTTTTTCACTCCTCTTGTTTTCCTTCAAATATGGAAACTCACAGCCATGAAGTAAATTCCCCATTCTGCTAACCATTACTCACACATCTGATGTAAGTGAAGAACACACAAACACGTACATGTAATGACAGACACACACCCATGTTATATATATACCGGTAGTATGATATAGGTTACTATACTTTTTGTCTGTAAGAGGTTTTGTGATTGTACTTGTACTTTGAAGTTTCTATAAGGTCATCAAATCAGATGCTTTTTGGATGCACAGTATTTTACGATCTGCCATGCGCTTGATGTTAGCTGTGATATGAAAAGAATACCCCACCAGTCACAAAATACTGACAATGGACTGAGAAGTCTTATTCAAATCATATAATACCAGATGCCACGCAAGACAACTGATAAAACACCATGGTTCAAATGACACCTTGACAACTAACCAAAAAAATTGATAAAATTTGTTGGGAAATTAGAAAAGAAGAACATTAAAGTAAATGGCAATCACCCTTTTTATATCTGATCTACAGGGCGCCTTTTTTTCATAGCGATTGATTCTATAGGGTGAGCCCAAAAAAATAGGTTCCTCAGTTTTCGCCATATTTTGCTTAATGGTATACGTATTTCTACGAAACTTTGCACATTGTAAGTATGTCCAGCCGGAAAAAGGTCCTAAAACTTTAATTGCAATTGATGAGCAGAAAGCGAAAAAACACGCATTTTAAGAAACCATGTGATTTTCCAATAAAATCGGATCTTTTGTTTGCAGTACCTGCTCCTCATTCCTTTGTTAATGCTGTTTTTAACGGAAAATTTTCGAGAGGTCCAAATCTGGTGGAGAGGATTTCGTTAACAGAGATTTCTCAAGACATATTGGAAATAGCTGAAGCTAATTGTCTCATCAAGTCCTATCGTCTTCAATGGATTGTTTGTCGGAATCAGTCATCATCATGTTGTCGTCTCAGGAATATGCTTCGATGAGCAAGTTTGGAGACAAGCGCTTTTATGCAGCTATAACGAGTCGATTTATCAACTGATGCCTGTAAGAGAAAAATCTAACCAGTTTTAGGGGATTTTTATTCTTTGTAACAAAGCTTTCACTGTTTCATTTAGTATTCTTGATCCAGGGGAAAGTTCCGCAGCATCTGCTTAGTCTTTATCAACCCACGCCACAAGGCAAAACACACTCAACAAAACTTACAAAATGCAGGAAAACATAGTATTGATAATATTTTCATGTAAAGAGATACAAAAGCCTAGAATACAGAGAAATTTATTTTTTTTACCAGCAAAAACAATATGGAAACCACCTTTCCCGCCTAAAGACGAACGCGATGTTTACCAATTTATTGCACATTCTGGAAAATCGCGCATTTTCAGAAAATAGGGTGGCTTTTAAAATTTCGCATATCATTTGCGCTCATTCATCAAAATCTTAAAAATTTTCAGAAACTTTTTCTGCCTGGACACACTAACAATTCGTGAAGTTTCGTTAGAATCCGCTGAATATTAAGTAAAATATGTCAAAAACCCAGGAACCTATTTTTTTTGGCTCACCCTGTAAATTGAAATAGCTCAAAGACAGTAAGAAAAGACGGGCTCATATTATGTTTTAAACCATTAGTCCTCATCTTTTTAACTTAAATTCCATAATCTGTAATATTATACATGTATTTTATCAACACATTGTGCTATGAAGTGCTTTTACTCCCATGCAATCCTAAAAGCACAAAGTGCAGCTTGTGCTTTTACAAAGCAGATCAGGGACTTTTGTATTGAGAAAATTGCCAACTGAATTTAGCAAGAATTCGCAATCCAAAGGTTCAATTAGATCTTTGTATCAAAATTTTATAGAAACTGGTCATGTGAATGGCTGTACCAACAGAAATAGCAAATAGAAAGTTGATTTACTTTGTGTCTGTCCTATCAAGTCTAATGTCATTCCTTTTCAACCTTTTTGAAACATAAAAACAGATTAACGTCCCAAAAATCAAAGCCAAAGTTTAAAAAAACATTTGGCCTATATTTGCAGCCTTTGACAAAAAAGATTCTATCTTTTCATTACTGCACTATGGCTCTTATCAGCCATTCCCTTTAGTATAGGGCATACCTGTATGCCTTTTGATGCAATGTCTAAGATAAAAAAAACAGGGCTTACTCCGCTAACTCCTTTTCAAATTACTTTTCTACGAATATCACGTTGTAAAGTAGCCTAGATAAAACTTAATATGTCAGTAAAAGATGTAAAAAAAATAAGTTCATTTTTGCTTTAAATATTATATAGCTCCCATCATACATAGATAAGCTGCTATGGCTCTGCAATTTTCTAAGCCTACTGATGGGTGAATGACCCATGAGTCCCTGATTGGCAACAAAAACAGCAAGTATAACCACATCATCTTCAAAATTGTTAGAGTTATTTCAATTTAAAAACTATCAGTGTATTTTTATAAAAAGACACCCTGTATCCCTGCTCCCTTTTTGTGGGTTTGTCAGACCCCAGACACCATTTTAGTTTTTCGCATGCTCTTGCATTGCATACCATTTGGCAACCACAAGTTTCAGTATTCTCATAAAACATTCTAGAACATCTATTCGTCAAACTATTTAAGTGGGAAAAATATAATTCACAGGAGGGGGATCACTGAAAATAAATTTTGGAATAAAATTGATATTGAGATTGGTTACATATAACACCTATAAGTGTTCTAAAATTTATCTCCCATTGATAGATTCACAATACTCAATACACAAAAGCAAACACTTATACTCCATCAAAATTCTTTTAAAAAATGGCCCTCATACACAATCAGACAGACAAAATGCTTATAAGAATCACATAATTTTATTAGGCCCAATCTTCCATACTGTATTAAAATCAATGTATTCATAGTAAATCATACAAGTTTCAAATGTTGTGATAAGTTGGACAATGATAAATTCTCAAGGTGTATAATAATTATGAAATTTAAAAAAAATATTTCTCAGTTGTCAAGGACAATTTTGAGACCTACCATGGAATAATTAATAATACATATTCCACATCAAACTATTTTTTCAGCTGATACTCACAAACTGTTGTCGGTAAGTGAAATTTAACTTTTGGAACATATTTGGCAACCCTTTCCCCTACTTTGAGGATGTTTTCAGGTGTATGGTTGAAAATATTAGCATTAAAAAATTGTGTTTTAAATGCCCTGTCAGGGTAAGTTGTTCAGGCACTGGGGTAAGTTGATCACACCCCTAAAAAATGCCCCAAGTGTGAAACAATTAACAAAGATTTGAATTATAAAAGGCAGTCATATATTTGGAAACATTTAATTAACTCAAAAGAACAAGTTTAGAACTAAACAAGCCTACTTTTTAAAAAGCAGATAGCTTGACGGGGACAGATTAAGTAAGCAAAAAAGAAGAAAAATAAAGAAAAGGACGTCATATGTTTTATATAGCATTATGCAAACATGTCTGTGCTGCTCATGAAGGTTAAAGTTTTCTACTACTGAGCATTGACTAGAAATAGCAATGCAGTTGTCTACCTTAATCCATATTGAATGGGTTTCAACCCCAAACCATTTGGTCACAAAAAGACAACTAACCTCAAAAGTTGGTTTTCACTGTAGAGGGTCAAAAACAACTATTTTCACATTGCCTCCAATTCAAATGGTATGGTGTCTTATCCTATGGCGTCTACACAATTCAACGGTGATGCAGGAAGTGAATAAGGAATGGGAACATGTAGGTACTCAAAGAAAAGGAAACATATTTCATGAGTTATTGGGCCTGGCTCAACTTACCCCAAGGCTCAACTTACCCCAGTGTACCAAGGACCAACCATTTAGATCACAAGACAAAAGTGCATCAAATGTCCTAATCCAGTCATAGAGATGGTACTTTCTTACAGCAGTAGGCCTGGGCTATATGTACAATTGCTCATATTATTATTCGAACGACCTTTACAGACATTAAAAAAAAATTGAGAATGTAAAAGACAGAGACAGTATAGTCTGCAAATTTGGACAGTAGGCCTATCTGAGCAATTTCAGTAACGGTATCACAGAGCATCTCTAAAAAGAACCAAAGGGATTTGTCACTTGACAATGGATTTGTGATCACAAATATAGCATTGCAAGAACAATTAAACATTAATTTATTCATGCTGGGACTGAAAACAATATATATATATATATATGTATAAGGCAAATGATGACACAGGGTTTTGACTTTTATACCAATCTCTCTGGTATGGTATCAGTTTTCGGGAAAACTTGACTCTTGTATTCTGAATTAGTATAAACGCCACTTTCATCTTGCCATGTGTTCCAGCCATTTCTACGGTAATCAGCTGTATCAGTAAACTGTGATTTCATTCTCTTGTAGGCTGCAGTCTTATCCATAGCATCAGAGGTTGAGTCGGAGCACGCCTGAAGGGAAGAAAAAGTCAAAATCATTGTGTTGGTGTTTCCTTAAATGTTGCCTGTTGCTTTTCCATAATATATATGTATGCAGTGGCCAATTGCATGGTTAGGAACCAATTACGTGTCATATTGCCAAATGTGTGCCAAATTAATTATAGACACCAAGGGGCTGAATAATGTGCACCATGTCTCACCATTGCCCGTTTCATGTCACTTTGAAGGAAACGCTTCTTTGCCAATTTCATGTCACTTTGAAATTGCTGCCTCATCTATTTCATGATTCTGAAATGGCCTTATACAGTAGAAACTGCCTATTTTGATGTCTGTTAAGTTGACATTCGGCTTAAGTTGACACAATTTGGAATTCCCATCTTTTTCTTTATTTACTACATCGACATCTCTTCACTCAACTTTCTCTTTACTCGACATGATTTCAACAGCCCCAGCCATGTCGACTTATGTGGGTTCTAGTGTACTTGTAGTGTCAAAAGCGCTGTAAAAACTTCAATGAATGAAAGCGCTGCCGAGTAGAGGCCTAATCTATTTGTGTTTCTGATACTGGCAGCCCATTCCATATATTGTGAGTAAAGAAGGAGAAATGTGCTCCGCAGTTGACATGACGTCAGTACAACCACATTTTGCTTTGCAATGTCACAAGAAAGTAGTGAAACAAGTGCAAAAATTTGGTGCAAAAACGTATTGAGGAAGAAATCTTGCCACAAAATTGGCAACTTGACACACAATTGGGTCCTACCCTGCATTGGTTCTAACATACATTCTACATAGAACATACATGATATGAATATTGTTTACTGCTTTTAAACAGAACATACATAACATCCTCAAAGTCAGGCTACAGTAGATTCTGGCCAGGCTGCCCCATGCACAAGTGAAGCTGAACAGACATGTAAGCATAGTGGAGCACAAATCCGGATGATACATAAACTACGGTAGGCCTATATCTTGTGAATTTACGGTATCATGTGAAAAACATGCTATCAAGACTTTCTTTTCAACACAGGTTGGCCTACTCTATGTTATGAACCTGCATGATGAATGTTATCTCAAAATCATGAACACATTGCAAGCCATTCAAACTACTTTTCCTACACATCCTGAATCTTCCCACAATCAGTGCTGACATCTGTGGCCCAATGGTTGAGCTCTTCACCTTCCACACAGAAGACATGAGTTCAAGGCCCACACGAGGCAGTTCTTTTTATCGAGTCTCCCTTTTTCTGCTGGAACAGTGTCCCTCTCAACCAAGGTTGGCGATGGCAGGCAGGGCCAAAGTAACCCTTCTCTTAAATGACCTTACAGCATTGCGAGAGACATTAAGTCAAAACAAAACACACCAAATCGCAGTGGGTACACAAACTGCTTTCAGTACATACTTTCTCTTGTTCCTCTTGAGACGTGTATGGAAAGGGAGGATAGTAGTCTGATTTGTATGTTGTATCAAGATGATACTTCTTGTGATCCTTATTGTGGAAAGGGAGCACTGATCCATAGGCATCTTTTGGGTCCCCTGTGTTTCTTTTGTGAAGAAAAGAAAAACACAAAGTATAATGATGTAGAACAAATGGGACAGGCTCCTGGGTCACTTTCTTAGGAGGGAAAAATGTAGTCTTTGTATCTTTTCCATTATTTTCATTGGATTAGTTTATCTTTTGTAGATAATGGAAGAGTTCAACACTAGTCTTGTTGCTTTAATTTTAGCAATCTGAAGGAGCATGCATACTGTTTGAAATTAATTTGATATGGGGTACACATCTTCTTTTGGTACTGGTGTATTTTCTCTTTCATTTTTCTTTCGGAGTTTGCGCTAAGTAAATCTCAAATAGTAACAGTCACATGGTAGGACTATGCTAGCTTCCTACCATGACCTCTGGCCTTAACATATTTAACATCTCACATGAATCAACTAAAACGTCTTTTATTTTATAATGCTTCATCCTCATATCCTGAAAGTCAATGCACTCAAAAAGGAGGGGCTTAATAGTAAAATTACATTGCAAATAAAACAAAAAGGTTTGTCGTCCCCATCAAGAATGTGTCAGTGTGTAAATAAGGAATGTCCAATTTTCAGTCGGTTAAAAATCACGTCATCCTTCAGCAGGTTCCCTTGGATGTGAGGACGGAGCCTTTACTTTATTTTGTGTAGTTTGTTGTGTACTTGGGATGCCCATTTCTCCTCCCAAGCTGTTAAAACAAGTTTTTGGATACCAGGCTTGAGGTCTGTGTAAGGGACTTTCAAGCCTGGTGGGACGAGCAGATCCAGAGCATCCTTTGCTAATTTGACAGCCTGCTCATTTCCGCGGAGGCCGACATGGCTTGGGAGCCATGTGAAAACAATATTTTATTACCTTACCAGCTGAACTAGGTGTAAATTGTTCAAAGGGACCAAACCGCTCACCCAAGCAAAAAAATAAAAGGGAGAAAAACCTCTTTAATAGTAATTACTAATAGATTCTCATTTAGACAAATTGCAAAACATATAATACCTATCAATGCCAGCATTTGCAGTTGCCAATGTTTCCATCTGAACCATTCCTCTGTGGCTATCTCTGTCTTCATACATAGGTTTCAGAAACACTTGATTTGCTTGGTCTTGGTATGTGGTTTCAGGGAGGGACTGGAGATTATAATCCGAAAAAAAAAAGGTTATCGAACATCAGGCTCTTGAATACAAAAAAAATCAAAATGAGAATGCATAAATATTTTACCGATATCCATTCTTACTTTTCAAAAGATTGAATTACTCACTTATGAATCAGCATTATATTTGTGAGAGACATCCTGTGGTGATGAGGACAAAAACATTCACGCTTACAACTCCACAACAGTTTCTAAGGTGTAGAAGTAACTGAGTGTACATTTCTGAATACAAAAATTGCCTTGTATAAAGCATAATCCACCTTGCACTATACAATTGGTTTTTTTTCCACGGAAACAGAAAAGTTGCTGCAAACCAAAAAATGTTTATTGATGTAATAAACTACTCCAAATGTGCAAGTTCAAAATTGTTGAAAAGATTAATTTTTCACCATTATCTCTATCTGGCAACTTTTCATAATCTATATTACATGTATGTATATAAACTGTAAGAGTAATGAGACACTGACCACAAGGAATTCTCAAATTATCATTTTACTTCATCATGAACTACAAAAAGTTTTTGGGATAAGGATTTTGTCTTCCCCTAAAATGTCATCATATGGATTTACATGTTTTAAAAATTGCATCCACAATATGGTGATCAAAAGAGCATCATGATGAGGTACTGATCTTGTATTGAAAAAGCCAAGTAAATTCTTGAAAGTGCAAAGTAAAGAAACGCAGAATCGTTTCAAAAGCATGACTAGATGGGAATTTCTAAATGATAATGCCTGTCTTGCAAATCTACCACATTTTGCTTGGTTTTGTGACTTACGAGAAAAGTAGGCATAAACATGAAATTCATGGCCTTGTTATTTATTGGGAAAAAAGACAGAGTTTTTTTGTTTTATGTTTATTTGTTTTTTACCCCGTCGGTAATGTTGCCGATGCGCTTGTAGGTGGAATAGGTCATCGTCCTGATGGGATCCTTGTTGATATCATAGTCCTTTGGTTCTGCTTGGCGTGCTTGATGCCTTCAGAATTGACACAACAACAAAAATATATATATATATGGTATACAATTACCCTTTCAACCTACACACATCATACATGTAGACACATATCTATGGCTGGTGGAAAACACTCCGACAAGCAACAATTTTCCAGGTTTACAATATGTAGCTAAAACTAAAACAGAAGGACTGAAGGAGGACACAACCAGATTGTTTGCAGCCAACATGACATTGATAATGATAGCCTCACTATTATATTTGCTGAAAACAGATGTAGCTAGTAGTGTGCAAGTTGTGACATTGAATTGGTTGGCATTGATGATTGAATGAATGGTGGGTCTAAATAACTACCAGCTCTAGACCTACTACTTAAGGATATTTGTATTTGTTTATACTGGAAACAACCGAAACCTCCAAAACCACCCAAAATCTCCGTTCAAATTTCCACCAAAGCAACATGACATGACCCCCAAAAACCCAAGATGTCCAGACACACCCTCATATATATTATTTTCAGCATGTCTTATTGACTTCTTATGGCAGTCTTTGGATCTTTAACCCAAATTTTAGTTAAATATCTTTAATTCTATCATTTCCATGAACCAGTCAACTGATAATAATAAAAAATATCTCTACCTATGTATCCCCTCTTGCTCCCCCTCTCTCTCTCTCCCTTTTTCTTTCTTTCTCTTTGTCTCTATCACTCTCTCTCCCTTGTTCTCTCTCAGTGTTCAGTGTTGAAAATGGAAGTAGGAAGGGACCAAAATAAAAACGAAATGAAATTAATGTGTTTCTTGTGTTTCGTAGGTGGTAATCTATAACTCGTATTTAATTTAACGAAGTATTTTATAACGTGCGTATCAATTTTGTTTATTTTGTCTACTTAGAATTCTTAACCTATACGACTGCCGCATCTCTTGTAAACAATACAATTGAGCGTTATTAGAGTCGGTGTTAAGTTATGACATCATTTATTCAGGATCAAGAAATATCCAAATATATGATAATATTGTATTACAATTATTATCTTGAGGGCCTGGGCTTTCGGGTGGTTTCGGGAGGTTTTTGTGAGGTACCTATTTTCACCAAGATGTACCGAGATTTACTGAGATGGACTGAGAAGTTCATTAAGACTTGTTAACCGTCTCTTAAATGACACCTTACAGTGTTGCAAGGGATGTAATACTGGTAAAAATAAAATCCTCTTTTCATCTCTCTTCCGCTTATCTTATTTTGTCTGAGGAGTGCATAATTTCCTCTCTTAAGAAAAGTAATGCAAAAGTCGCTACCACCACAAGAATGTATGAATTCTAAAATCAGCACTCAATTGCTCTAAAACCATAGAGATCTCACAGAAAAAACAAAGTGGGTTTGAAAATTTGACCACTTCTGGTTTAGGCCTATTTACTGCTATTTCTAAGGATTTTTGGGGCTCACGTGATATAAATTTTTTACTTCAAATTGTAAAACAGCAAACAGCACTGTACTACTGTAAGCAGGTCACAGGGAATCCTCGTGACCTTGAGATCATGACCAGGAAAGGGGGTCGGATTACCGGATGCGGAGAGCAGGTCGGTCGAAAAATAAAATCCCTGCTTGTTTAAACTTGTTAACAGCCGTGAGAGAAAGAAAAGATTAAAAACTGAACCATTTTCCATGAGAAAATGTTAATAATGATTTTCTTTAGGCTATCTCAGCAATGCAAAAAAGACTACAGATCGCCTCTAGTCTACTCCTCGGTCCACCTCAGTACATCTCAGTACTCAGTAAAAAGAGGGACCCGTTTTTGCGTGGTTTCGTTTGGTTTTGGGAGGCTTCCATTGTTTTCGGGAGGTACCAGTAGTAGTATCTTTTGTGCTGCAATTTTCGCCCAGTGCCAAATCTCGCCCACCTAATGGGAATTTAGTGTTAAACTGTGTATTCCTACGCGTTTTTAAGTGGGCGAAAACTGGGGCAACCTAGATATATTGTATTAGACACATAGGCTACAACTATTTTATTAGTAGGATCCTGTGTACAACTATTTAGTAGGATACTGTGGGGAATTAAATCTAGATCTAGATCTAAAATTTCAATCTAGATAAGATAAGATACCAATAAGCTAGAGCTAGAACAAGGCCTTGGTAGTAGAGACAGAGGAAAGGACAAGTTTAAGTTAAAATTAAAGTAGAAGAGACAGAACTTCTGTCTGTCACTAGTGTCTAGTGTCAGAAGTCAGAAGGACGGACGACTTACCAGTGTGAGTTTAAAATTGCACGAGAGTAATTCATGTGATCCGATCTCAATGTGAGGGAACCTTTTCTATCATCTGTAATGAGATTGCCCATTATATCTGATTCTTGGAGGGCCATGCTGCAAATTTGGCATAAAATAAGCCTACTTGCTTACAAAAAAAAGCCCTTATAGTCGGGGTAGGCAACTGTTTTGGTTACATTGACAGCGGAAGTAAACCGAGTTGTATTTTATTATTACGCGTATGTAAAATAGGTATGGTATATTTGTTTTATTTTCCTATGATCAAGTAAATTTTTCTGACAAAAGCTATTTCATCGATAAGATCCAAATTTTTTATGAAAAGTTATGCTCTATTTGTTGAAATCTATACTAAATTATTATCGATTCTACATCTGTGTATTAATACTCAAAACATAGCAACAGTATTGAAAATTATATATGGTTATAATGTTCACAAATGTCAAGCGGCTCGTTGGTCTAGGGGTATGATTCTCGCTTTGGGTGCGAGAGGTCCCGGGTTCAAATCCCGGACGAGCCCAATTTTTTTTCTCATGAGAAATTTCTCGCTTTCTTCAGAGATCGTCTGTTTTTGTTCTTTAGGTAAAATCCAAGCAGATCAGGTCAGTACAATGAAAAAGAAGGAAAATTGTCAGTGTTAGTATTAGAGCTACTTACTACTGTCTAACTCTACTAACCTTAAATCTTAGCCCTACTAAAGTAAGCTAACTCGAAACCCGAGTAACCCTAACTTTGACTTGAACCCTAACCCTAGCTTTTCGTTAAGAGCTTACTTTTAGCTTCGTTGACCAGATCTGCTTGGATCCGGTCGGTGTTTTTTCTCCAATTCAAAATAAAAATAATCACAAGAGAAAAGAGAGACAAGGGAAGTATTGAAAGCGGATCGACTTTGCTAAAAGTCAGGTTCAAAATATATTTAAAAAATGTACACAATCGAAGCCCCTACAGAACACGAGATACTTTTGATGTTGTTTTGCTTGTTATTAAATGTTATTTTGTTGGGGTTCAGTCTCCTCGCCCTCGAAAGACCGACCCCTTACGCCCCGACACAACGTGGAATCCTCCAGCTAGTTAAGAAGAAAGAAAAGGTGGGAATATAACATAAAAGTTTAACTTACTAAATTGTGTTCCATTGATTTGTGGCGACAGCAACAGAAGGATACAAAGGACGGGCGTGCCAGCCCACACATCTTGCAGAACAGATCTGTCAATCACTGTCACTGATGCAGGCCCACGTGGCTGAAAAGGAGGATGAGGAAGGGGGGGGGGGCACGGGAGAAAAAGAGAGAGAGGGGGTTTAAAAGAAAGAGATGGTGTGGAGGCGGAAGGGGTGTGTGGGGAGGGGAGAGAGAGAGGGAAAGAGAGAAGATGAATAGACCAGATGGAGAGAAAGAGAAGTGAGTCAGAGAGAGAGAGAGGGAGAGGGAGGGAGAGAGAGAGAGAGAGAGAAAATAGCCAAATCCTTTATTGTATAGGCCTAATATATAGACTAGACTTGTATACAATAAACATTTCGGATAAGTGTGACAGAGTGATCAAAATCAAAATGACAGAATCTCGTCCAAAAATCCAAACCTTCCCCGATTGACAGCTGATCTTATGAAAGTGAAAGTACAATGTAGTAGTACTACTACTACTAGTACCGGTAGAGGTCGAGTTAGTAGTACGGTAGGCTAAGTTTATAAGAGCATTCAAATTGCAAGAATTTCGATTTCGATGGATCTGGAATGGGAAAAGCTCAGTTGTGTGTGTATAATATTATGATGGCTGGTGCACCAGCTATAGTGTGGCTAAAGCGCATTGAGCATGAACATTTTTAAGGGAAGGCGCTATACAAATACCATTATTATCATTATTATTAAAGCAGGATTTGTTAGGAGAAAAAAAAGAAGAAAAAAGCATAGGCCTACTTAAGGGAAACACGTCGTCTTCTTGGTTTGATTTTATTAGGCTTCCACTTCTACGCCACTATGCCCACTGGTTATACACTGTAACTTTAAGGCCATCTCAGCTCCAGAGACTAGACTAGGGAAATAGTAGTAATAGGCCTAATGTGTTTCCCTTAAGTAGGCCTATGCTTTTTACTTCTTTTTTTTGTCCTAACAAGTCCTTGTCTTTAAGAAGGGTGGAGGGATTGAAAGCGTAGGATTTTGGTCATTCAATGGGAATGCTTTAGAAACGGCATTATAGGCAGACCACATCAGAGCGTTTAGCAACCATTGGCACACGACACGAACATCGTGTAAGTTTTCTACACTGCATTATCCACAAAACGTGTACTTGTGTCCCAAAGCATTCAAATTTAAGGACGCCACATCGGCGCTATGGTGTAATGGCTAGTCTCTTTGCTTGTCATACGGAGGCCAGAGTTCAATCCCACGCGCGGACGATCTGAGTTTTTTTGCTGCTGGGATTTTCCCTCTCAACCCTGGTTGGCTCCGACAGGCAGGGTCAAGGTAGCCCGTCTCTTAAATTACCTTACAGTGTTACAGGGGACGTAAAACTGGCTACCAAACAAATGCCACGACTATAGTCATATGTGAACACCATCAAAACAAAATAATTGAAAGATCACCATCCAAGTAAGACTTTCTCAAATTCATCAGCAGAATACCACAACCTCGTCGTTATTTTTGTGAAGTCCAATGTTCAGCAAGGAAAAAAACATTGAGGTAATTCTATACGAAACGTTCTGCGCACCGAAGTTGCAGCTTTGACTTTGATGGAGATCATGAAAAGAAAGCCATAAAGAAAAAACCTAGCTGACGTTGAGTAGGTAGCTTAACTGTTCTTCTACAGCAGATGTCACAGATCGCCTGAATGATTTTAATTTGGAACTGTAGACAGAAGAACAGCTGTTGCAAAAAGATCCATGAGCACATCAAAGCTTTTCAAAATAATCTCAAGCGCTTGGGGTAACTTTTGAAAAAAATTGTGAAGGGATAATTTTTTTAAACTTATCCCAGCTTAGTCTAGTCAATAAAGATTCATAAAATCAAAATTAAAAACCAGAACTGCACATAGCTATGAACAGCGAAAAAGCTAAAAATCGCCCTGCAACGTGGACACATAAAAGAAATTACCAATGCCTGCTGTATGATGAAAAGATGATTTACTAACTTGATAAAGAGAAGTCACACAAGCACAGTAGGACTGCATTGTTGCTGCTGAATATTGATTGATGGATGATTGAAGTTTTCTCCCTAACCACAAGGGAATGAAGGTAGAGACTTAAAATTTTCACAGCAGCGTCTTATTTTTTCATGTGGCCACCAGCCACTATAGCCATAACACACGTCTCCTACTGATGGTCTTGAATAGTCCTTGATAAATTGTACGACTTGTATTTAATGTATGAAGGATAGCATTTCAATACCAGCAACTGATTGATTCTAAATTGTTCTGAAAAAAAGTACAAAGACAGAAATCATAGATAACATTTCTGTTGGGTTTTATTTGCAAGTAAAAATACAGGTACGCAACTTTTCAGCAACAAAATGATCCTTTCCACTTCTACTAATACTATCTGCAATATTACCAATTTCTTTAATTAAGTGCCCCTTTAATTTCAACATGAAAACGTACGGTACCGGTAGAGATCTTTAAAAATTAAAACCAACTGAAAGGTCAAAAGGTGATGAAAAATTCTATAAATGCCATGTCATAACTGAAAGAAAAGCACTTTCGCATTCAAAGTTGCTTATACACACAATGTGACATTTCCAGTGGAGCTAAAAACTTGAGGGGAAAAAGAAAAAAACACAAATTAAGCCAGCAACAGGATTGGAGTAATGATACTGACAAATTCATTAGAGTATTTGAGCACACAACAATTTGCAATTAATTGAGATTCGGACTCCAGTCCAAAATAGCAGGACTTGCACACCCCTAAATTCCAATCATCATTGAGTCTAATTCTTTGAATACCCCCTTTTTTCAGCTCCGTTCTGCTTTTTGAATTGGTGAAAATTAAATGGTGCAAAAAGTGAAAAGCTCAAGTAACTTATTGACTAAGGGTATTTTACAGAAATGCTAAAACAATGCACATGATGTATACTTATCCATATTTGCACAGTCGAAAGAATACAAGAAATTATGCAAGGATCAGAATCGACTAGAATGATGAAACGGTGAATAGCTAGGTGACCAGCGAAACTGTTTAACCAAAGAAATAATTATTGTTATTGCGTACATGCTTCAAAGTTCAGTAAAATTTAACAGCATCTACCTTAACCTTCCACATTTTAATTTCTGTCAGCAAAAAGAATATTGAGACTTTGCAAGTATGGCTGTTGGGAAGACCATTACAGAGGTGAGAAACCAGTTTTTGGAGTGATTATGCACAGAAAAATACAATGTCAGAAACGAAGCCCAAGTTAATTTTCAATGAGTTTTTATATTGGCGGCTATAATTGTAGAGAAATTCCAACAAGCCTAGTGCAGTCATACTGAAAGATGTGGCCAGATTTGAGGAATTCCACGCCGCTGAAGACAAAATAGAGCATCAAGGAGAGCCTGAAGATTGAAAGTGCATGGTTATGAAAACTTTGCAGCGGTGAAAATGTTTTCATGAAGTAGATCCGTCATTGGGGCAATGAGCTAAATCCAGATATTCCCAAGAATCACCAAGAATTGCCATGAATGTTGATCTGAAATTAAAACTGTAAATGATTTGAATTCCCTAGATGTGAAGACAAGCTCAGAGACCACTTTGATGAGAGAATTATCAGCGGTCCAACAGAGTGACATCAATGGGCTCTGTATTGTCCCAACCTTAATTCCTTAAAATGTCTATTGTGGAGCATCCTCAAAGAAAAGAAGACTGGAACAAACTCTGGATTTCTGGAAGAACGCAACAACTCTTAGAGTATAGCAAGGCATGAAGGGCCATTGCTCCCAGACTGTGTCACAATTAGATAGAAAAGTTCTGTGCCTGTCTTAGAATCTGCGTCTGTCTAGATAGAAAACATGTGGGGCATGTAGTGCTATAACTTCAAGGAAAATATTCATATTTCTATTAAACTTTGCCACACTTAATGTGGTTGGTGTTGACTTGTTGCTGTGAAATTTTATAGCTGTATAGATTTTATGACAACTTCTTTGGGTAATCAGTTTTGTTAGTCACCTAGTGATTTCAGGTGTGACATGAAACATCAAAGTTGTAGGGCGCACAAGAATAAAAACAAAATACAGTTGAACCTGCTCTAGCCACCACCTGTCCAGGACGACTACTTTGTACAAACGGCTACTTTTCACTTACCCCCTTGATTTCTTTCTATATAATGACACTGTCCAAGACGACCACCAGTCCAACGCGACCGTGACTACCCTATTTTACCGACCAACAGCCACAAAAACCGCCCAAGACGACCACTTGATTCTCTTTTCACCCGACACATTGCCATAATCATGGGCATCTATCGCTGTGGATGAGTGATGAGCCCTTGTCCAAGGCGCCAGTACCCATTCTTTTCATCTATTCTTGTTACACAGTGTTAGCCCCTCCTACAATTTATACACTCACTAACCAACACTGAGCATTGGCAAGGTTAGCACTTACCTGTGTTGGTCATTGGGTAACAAATTTTCAGCTGCAGATGAGTGTGGCAAGCGACCATCTTAATCCATTCACCTGTCGTCATCAGCCCTTCCCATAATTCCCAATACAGTGTAATTCCTGACCCCAAAGAAGTGAATGCAAAGCCAGCCGCCCCACTATTTACTCAGTCGGTAACAACAAACTTGCCACAGAGGCATTATTTGTTCAATGAGAGGCAACAGCACATTAAATTTTTTTGTTCCCCTATGGAACTCTTTCATTTGATATATTTTGAACAACATCAAAAATAAGGAGCTACGGCAACAGGCCCCCCTCTCAAAAAGATTTTAAAAATTACCCAAACAATATTTTAAAACATTTCACTCGGAATGAAAGGGGTTTTGTTTTTTCCTTCCTTACCTCATATTCATCTGAGGAGAGGGAGGGGAAAGGTTGGTTGTTGTTTTTTTCCCTTCATATTCAATTGACCTGTCTAAGATGACCACCTGTCGAAGACGACCACTTTTCTCTCGACATCGGACAATGAGTGGTCATCTTGGACAGGTTTGACTGTACATGAACATAATGTACTATAAATATTAAACCTTCAGCAAACAAAAAACCAGTGATGAAAAAAATATCAATTTTAATTTCAGTGTTAAAATTGATTTAAAAAAAAGAAACATGGAGAGGGAGAGGGAGAGCGAGAGGTGGGCTACATGTTCTCACTGTGAGTATATGAATCCAGTCTTGTGAGTATGTCATGTGTGAAAGCACATCAATGTGTGACTCTTCCACTTGCTTTTTGACGAAAAGAAAAATTTCCCTTTACAAGACCACTAAAGGTTTTAGTGCCATTCTGTGTACAAAACCAACATAAAGTATGATTAAGTACACATGCACGCACACATACACACACAAGTAATGTACATATTACTCTCTCTCTCACACACACACAAATTTCATAATTACACATAGACTCATGAGTTTCTATCCTATATTTAGGACACATATACAGTAGAACCTGCACAAGTCGACATTGCTGGGACAATTGAAATCCCATCGAGTAAAGAGAAAGTCGACTAAAGGGATGTCGATGTAATAAATAAAGAAAACCATTGGGATTTCCAAATCATGTCGACTTAAGCCGAATTTCGAGTTAACAGATGTCGAAGTATGTGGGTTCTACTGTATAATATACCGGTAGCTTACATGAATAGCTGTCACTTGATGAATCATTAATTCTATTTCAGTCTTTTTCCTTCAGCATTATGTTTCATTGATGTATCCTCACAAACATCTCTAATGGTACTCCACCTTAATTGCGCATACACATACTGGAGTCTGTGGTGTAATGGTTCGACTCTTTGCCTGTTGTGCAGAGGACCCAAATTCAATCCCACATGCAGACAGGCATCTGCAATTTTCTAATGGAATTCGTCCCTCTCAACCCACGTTATCCCTAACAGGCATGGTCGAAGCAGTGACCTTACACAGTGTTGGAAGGGACACAATAATAATAATAATAATAATAGATTGCATTTATATAGCGCATTTCCCCACTCGAAAGCAAGCTCTATGCGCTTAACCAAACCAAAAACATATCCACATACACATATTAAGGACATGTGCATCAAAGTCACATGTTATTGATCTTCACAAAGAGAAACTTGCTGCTGCCGGCATGGTTAATACACAGATGGACTAATGAGCAAAAATAAATACCTGTATACCTTTTCTTTTTGTGTGCCATACAGCTAATAATGGAAAAATGAAACTAAAAATGGGTATTTTCTTAGAGGGTATTCAATTTCCTACAGATATGTAGCACTTTAACTTCAAAGGAAGCTCGATGTAAAATTAGAAGGCCTGCCCTAAATTTTCGAGTTGCAAAGTTCATGAAGTGAAACAAAACCTGGGAGTTTTCAATTAAAAGTACATGCTTTTGTGCACTCACTGACATAGACAACAAGATAGTAATAAAACATGAGCTCAAAATGTTCATTTCCTGTGTGTGAAATGTTCTAGTTCTAAGGTTAATCTGTCAATTTAGCAACACCCCTTTACAGCTTTAAATCAGATTCACAATTGCTAAATTAATTGCTGAAGACTGTGTACACTTACTTGGTCATTTACAAGTAGCAGTAGGTACAGTAGAACACGTATAAGTCGACATTGTTGGGACTATTGAAATCATGTCGGGTGAAGAGAAAGTTGACTTAAGGGATGTCGATGTAGAAAAAAAGAAAAAGTTGGAAATTCCAAATCAAGTCGACTTAAACCAAACGTCGAGTTAACAGATGTCGAGATAAGTGCAGCTTCAGCAGGGCAGCTGGGATATTCAGGATTACCCTAATAATAGCTTATGACAAATTGAGAGCGAGGTTAGAGCAAACAGGTACAGTGAAGTGCATAAGTAGAGCTAACAAAGCTTGAGTCAAGTCACATGAGGAGGTTGAAGACCTGCTGGCACATCATGATCACCAAGCTGACAGGTTCTTGACGCCAACTACATCCTACTACAGCATGAAAGTTGTCATCAGCAGACGTGACGCTGTAAGATGTCGCTTTCTGGATCATGGACAGAAGAGGCATACATAGCCTAGTATTGAGACAAATGCTTGTGCCACATGATGGTGTTCTCTGAAGAATCACAATGAGAAGTATTCATCGGAGACAAGCGTGCGTTGTGCTGTTGACATCAGGGAGAAAGTAGCAGCAATGCCACTGCCATCAAGACCATCAACCGTGGTCATGAAATAGTCATGGTCTGGGGTGGAATCATTGGTGGATGTTAAACTCCACGGTTTCAAGTTGCGCAGACTTGCAGTTTAAATCTATATCATTTATTTCCTACCATGAATTTTGCAAGTTGTCTCAAAATTTGGGTGCTTTGCGATCAACCGCCATAATGTGTTCTATATACATTGAGGTAGATTGTAGATAAGGAGATGAGTGGCTCTCCAACGGAGATGGAATTGTGAGGGATCCAAAAGGATTCAAACAGGG
>JAUKPP010179821.1:1813-14382 GCA_032273245.1 Phyllaplysia taylori
TCTCTCTCTATACTCTCTTTCTCACTCATTCTCTCTCTATACTCTCTTTCTCACTCATTCTCTCTCTATACTCTCTTCCTTTTTCATCTCATTTTATGCCTCTTTGTCTTTCCCTCTCTTCTCTTTGTCTCTCATTCTCTCTCTACTCTCTTTCTTTCTGTTCTTCCGTTTGCCTCTGTCTCTATCTCTCATTCCCTCCCTCCCTCCCCATCTCTCTTAAGACCTCACCTAGTTGTTTCTGCTGACTTGGTTTTTATGTCCCTGCTTAAGTTACTCATCTTTGAGACACAGGTTGCAATATCGCTTCTGTGTATACATGCTCTGAGTAAATGATTTCTTTGTCATATGTATGAGAAGTTATGCCTACCTTTCAATTGTAGCATTGCGAAGGGCATAAAACCAAACTAATAAGAAGTGTATTTTGATGTTTAGTGTTTGTATTTTGACTTGCTGTAAGTTGCCCCGTGGTATTTGCTGTAAGTAACTAGACTTATGTTGTCTTTTGACCACAGGCCAGTTTTACGTGATGATGTCACCACAAGACGTTCTACAAGGTCAGCGACAGATTGCCCCAAGGACATCGTTCTCCCCGAAGATTGAAGGCGGTCGATCCACTCGGGATGACAGGAGACGAGCTACACATAATGAAGGTGGGTGCACATTTAGCACACATTAAGGGTAGGAAAGCAAACTGTTTTTTTAAAAATTGCCTCTTTTTGAGAGAAGCAAAACTTTGGTTCCAAAATAAATGCAAATTTCAAGATATATTTTTTCATACAGCTTATGTTTATGGTCTCTGTTATTATGCCGAACCATGGCCATAGATCCACTATTGAATAACTGGGTGTTTCATGTTTGACTTAATGAAGATGCTGCGCAACTCGAAATACTGGGGAGGGGGGGGGGTGTCAGTGGCCGAGTGGTAGTGCGCCCGCCTACAGATGAGACGGTTCTAGGTTCGAATCCAGGGAGTTTCCCCTAGTTTTTCGGAGCTTTCATGGCTCTGATCCCTGTCCTATCAGAGATGGACGTAAAATTTGAAGGTCCTGCCTCATAATTGGCTTAAGTATTTGCACAATGTGGAAAAATCTGTTTTTAAATATAGCAAAATTTATTGAATATTCTTTTTTTTCTCCCTTTTCTTCAGCAGTGAAATGACCTAGTAGGGTTGTCAGCTGTAGAACCACAGGAATGTGAAAAGTAAAATAAAAAACATCGTAAAATGTGATATATATTTGTGTTCTTCAGTTGAGCGTCGACGCCGAGACAAGATCAACAATTGGATTGTCCAGCTGTCCAAACTGGTTCCTGACTGTGCCCAGGAGCCAATCAAACAGACCCAGGCGGTAAGCAATTACGTCACGACAACATGAGTGATAGACTGGCAGACGCACATCTGCAACAACAATACAGTTTTTTTATTTTTATTGATCCATTCTAAACTGGATTAACTTAAAAACGGTAAGAGATGAAAATAAACAGATTTTTGTACATCATTCACTTTCCAGTTTTGTCTGGGATACTTAATAAGTTGATTGAGAAGGCATTTTAAAAAATAGTTAACGGAACAAGGCCCTTTTTAGGTCATGGCGTCAAAACAGCGGACTGGTATACCAAAGGGAGAGGCTGCTTCATAAGGCAATAAAAAGATGCTTAAAGCTTTTTTTCCAACGGGAGTAATGTCTAACAAGCTCTGGCTTCATGTCTTACGAAATAGAAATTTGAGTTTTTTTGTTTGAAGCTGGATGTTTCTGGGAGTATCAAATTAATGAAGTCATCTTTTTCATGTGATTAGGCACAATGCAAGTCGCATGTTCATCTCCTGCGATCTTCATTATTTTAGCAATTCTCATTTTCACATACCAAGTTCTGATTGAATTTTGGAATGTGATTTTCTTGGTGTCCAGTTGGAATTTTCTCAGAACTGCAAGCATGGGATTTGCTTTGTAAATGCTCAAGACACTTGGTGAATGGCAGATTAGCGTAATTTCTGCGAGCTAAAAATCTGTTAGTGTAAACTGGCATTGTCACACAACGTGTTCATGAAATCGGTTGATTTTGGTCCCAGAAAAAATTTAATGATGTTTAATTGGTAGAAAGCAGTGTGTTTCTATCTCTTTCCGTCAATGTACATCTGTTAATATAGAAAAACACCCTCTATGTCTTGAGATCTATCCAAATGATAATAAGTGGCAGATCCTAACCCGAACCCGAACCAAACGAACAAAAGCAGGTCCTAAAGTGAAGTAAAATCACTGCTAAGTCAATATGGGTCTTCAGAAGTAAATTTTTTTTATTGCAGTATCTGAAAGTGTTTTCAACTCTGAATGTTTTGATTGTGGAGACATGGAAAACTCTTTCCTTTTGTGTATTCAAATTCACTCACTATTTTTTCGTAAACAACAATTGCCAAGAATACGTTGTCCAACTATAAAGCTGTTTTTCTCACTCTGTCTATTCTCACTTAAGTGTGTGGTTGTGCAAAGTTACACGACTTTATCTCAGCGCCTTATCATGCTAGCAGGATAATATTGTTGGTTGTTTTTCTTAATTGTGAATAGTACAAGGACTAGCCGTGTATTCACCTCTTTGCTAAACAATCAGCGATATTTTCACTGTTTGAAGCTACGTTCAGCTATTTTCACAATCTGTCGCTTGTATCTTTGATAACCAACTGGACAGCACAGTGCACTGACATGGTGAGATTTTATACTGTGTTCTTTTTTTTTTTAAAAAACCCAATTCTGATTTTTTATTTCCTGTGTCCAGAGTAAAGGTGGCATCCTGTCCAAGGCGTGTGAGTACATCCAGGAACTACGCACCACAAACAACCGGCTCGCAGAAAGCCTCAAAGACTCGGAGCGACTCAACGTGGACAACGAGTTGCTACGGCAACAGTGCGAGGAGCTGAAGCAAGAGAACGCCGTGCTCCGCTCACAGCTCCAGCAGCATGGGATTGTGATAGATATGGGTTCCAGCACATCCTAGGCCATGCTAGGGGGGAGGGGAGGGGAAGGGGTCAGTCTATTGGGCTAAAGCAGCGCTTGCCAACCTGGGCGATATCACCCACTTGTGGAGGATTTGGTAGTGTTGGTGGGACCAACCGATATTTGCTAGTTTTTAGTAATGTTTTGTTTTAGTCCTTTGAATGGTATTGTCAAATTGTGAGAACATTATCAAGTCTTTTTATGTTGAATGAAATTCAGTGGTTATGTATCTTCTAAATCCTGCATATCTGCCCACTATTTTTGTAACGATTGTGAGGTTTCATGTATCTTTGTTCTACAAGGGGTGTCAATGGCCGAGCGGTAGTGCGCCTGCCTACAGATGAGGACGTCCTGGGTTCGAATCGGGGGAGGTTCCCCAGGATTTTTTCAAAGCTTTCATGGCTCCGACACCTGTCCTATCAGAGATAGAAAGAAAATTCGGAGGTCCTGCCTTGTACATGTACAGTTTTGCATGGGGCGTTAAACCAAACCAAACCGATTTGTTCCACAGTTCCTCTGGCTTAGTGTTTGCCAACAGTCTGTTGGAAGGAATTCTCTTCTTAACCTCATTTATCGCTCCTAAGCAAGAGCCTACGATTTGTGCTCATTTTTTAAGTACCGTACATGCTGTAGGGTGGAATGGAAACGCTTGATGGTGGCAAAAGTGGTCGCTGGCTTTTTCAAGGTTGGCAAGCGCTGGTTTAGATGATCGAGGTTGGATGATAAAATGGGAAGGGATAGATACATTATATGGGATTCAAATGCAAAAACATTTATCCATGTATATTTTGTTTTTTGCGAAAGCAGCTCTTTTTTTAAGATTAAAAAATTATGTAAATTTGATGAAAGACCTATTGCGTTGCACTTGTATATAGATAATAGGGTTTTAGTGGTCTGTAAATTGAGTAGCCCCCATATAGTACATTGCACCACCATTCATGGTGTAGTGGCTAGGTTGTTTGCCTATCACATAGAAGACTGGAGTTTAGTCCTATTGTGGGGACAAGCATCTGCTCGTTTTTTCTCGGAAATGCTCCTGTCAACCCGGGTTTGACCTGACAGGTACGGTTGAAGTGGCCCGTCTCTTAGATGACCTTACAGTGTTGCGAGAGACATAAAAGAAAATCTAGCATTGCTGGGACAGGAATTATTTCAAAGTAAGAAATGGCTTATTGGTTTTTGCATTTGGATCCTTCACCTATATATATAAATAGCCTACATATTATTATTAATTTGTTTGTTGAAATTTTTGTTTTAAATTCATTACTGCATTTCACAAATTTTTCTCGTGTTATTGTATGTTTTATATTTAAAGTCTTTTTTTATGAAGCTTTGTGATGTGCCACTTGGCTGAAGTGTAGAAATGAAATAGAATGTGTCATATGGGGATGTTTGTGTGTGTGTGCATGTGGGACAAAGAAGAGGCAAAAAAAGAAGGGGAAGGGGGCGGGGAGCGGTGGAAATTGCTGGAGCTGTCAATCTCCTTCAACGTTTGTAAGCTTGGGTGATGTAGTAGTCAGATGGCTTGCCATAGGTTGCTGATGAGGAAGACGTTTGTAAGCTTGGGTGATGTAGTAGTCAGATGGCTTGCCATAGGTTGCTGATGAGGAAGACGTTTGTAAGCTTGGGTGATGTAGTAGTCAGATGGCTTGCCATAGGTTGCTGATGAGGAAGACATTTGTAAGCTTGGGTGATGTAGTAGTCAGATGGCTTGCCATAGGTTGCTGATGAGGAAGTGCTGTGGAGTCTTCTTATGATGGAGCCAACACAGGTGCTGTTTATCTGTAAATGTCTACAGTTCTGGGAAACAAGGTTGTTTTCATACACTGTAAATGGGCTATTAGTTTGTTAGTTTTTATTTAGTTTATATTCTGTTAAGTTTTCACAGCTCTATCAACACTGTAAGGTCTTTTAGGTTCCAGAGTGTCGGCCAGCCACTGAATTCAGGACTGTAAATCTCGATGTATGTTAACTCAATATTTGGGATAAGTTGACATGATTTAGAATTCCCAACTTTTTCTTTATTTACTACATCAACGTCCCTCAAGTCGACTTTCTCTTTACTCGACGGGATTTCAATAGTCCCAGCAATTTCGACTTTAGCAGGTTCTACTGTATATCTTTTGATAGTTGTTATGCTTAAAATGGAGGAATACTTTAGTGACTGTCTCTTCCTATCAATCAGTTTTGGAAGTGTTTCATAAATGGATTCGACTGCGTTATAGTCCTGTAGAAAATGGATTCCACTGTTTTATAGTCCAGTAGGGAACTGGCAACATTTGGACTAGAAGTTAGTGTGTGCTAAATTTGAATTTTGAATTTTGAATCTCGTTGTGTTGTCCAGGGGACATAATCATGACAATGAATGTGTTGTTTTGCTCAGATTATCTCCCCTGTGTGTGCTGTACAGTTGCCCACATTGGGCTGAGTGATTGCTGGGGCCGGAGTGAGAAAGTCTGGATGTTTGTATGTTATTTGCTTGCCCTTTGTCTGTCTTTATCCCTTGCTCTGTTTCTTCCTAATATTTTTTTAGAATATATTTGTAAGTGTAACGGGTAATGAGTCACTTCTTGATGTTTCTACTTTCTTCTCTCTACCTTTTTCTCTGCCTCTCTCTCTCTCTCTCTTTCTTTCTCTTTCTCTGCCTGTCTCTCTCTTTCTCTCTGCCTGTCTAAATAATTAGTGTCTCCATTTTTACAACCCATGAATTTGTAAATCTTATGAGCAAATATTTGAATGTTAATGAAGCTTTATTTATCTGTCCTACTATCTTTTTCCCTCTCTTTCTGTATGTCTTCAATAGTGTCTCTATTTTTGTTACCCCTTTGTAAATTTTATGAGCAAAATTTGAATGCTAATGTTGCTTTATTTGTCTCTCTCTCTCTGTCTCTCTCTCTCTCTCTCTCTCTCTCTCTCTCTCTCCAATGTTGTCTCCAGTTTCACTGCCCTTAACGAGTCTTGTGAGCAATATTTTTCATGCTGATGTTGCATTTTTATCAAACATCTCCTGTAGCCAGCTGTATGATGACCGCTATTCTTACAAGCTTGTGAATACATGAAGTGAGAGAGAGTGTGTGAGGAAAACTGTATTTATATCAAAACGTCATGCACAAGTGTTTGAATGATTGAAGACCTACATATCGGCTGAGGGAAGGGCTCGGTACCCCACAAACACATGACTGATCGTGTGGATCTGTGGACATTTCTTGTGCAAAATGATGAGGTCAGACGCTCGTCAGCTTTTGGCCATAATGCATTTAATGGTGTTGTATCAAAGCTTGTCAAGTCGAAGGGCAAGAACCCAAATGTCTGCCGGGTCGGGAAAGTATCAAAGCTTGTTCTATTATCCTCTTGCCTTTGGGAAAAAATTATTGATTTGATTTTGTGGAGAGGTTGAGATATTTGTGTTTAAGAAAGCCGGGGCTGACTGATATCATGAGGCAGGTTAGCCAAGGGATATAGATTTCTTTCGTCATTGCAGTTCGCTATATCTGCACAAACCCCAAAATTCAGAAATCCAGTTTTCATCGGATGTGAACTAGAAATAGCCTAGTCTTTAATCCATTTAGTTTGGAAATCTTGTGTCCAATGGAAGCCATCATTTTTTTCCTTTTCTATATATCTGAAGGTGTAAGTTGCCTGTACTGCCTTGCTATGAAATGGATTGTACATGGAAAGTGAAGTACAGTGTCGATGTGGATGAAGTCTTGGTCTGTATGTATCATGTATGTTGCGACGTCATCAAATCAGGCCCTCCTCTGTAGTTTTTGCTATGATACTAAACAGTGCACATTTCTCTTACTTTTTATGAAGGAATGATTGATTCATCTTGACTAAAAGTTGACGAACAAGCAAATCTCAACGTCTGTTTAGTTACTTGACATTCAGCTTAAGTCGACACAGTTTGGAATTCCCAACTATTTCTTTATTTACGATATCGACATCCCTTAAGTCGACTTTCTCTTTGCTTGACGTGATTTCAATAGTCCCAGAAATGTTGACTTAATGTGTGTTCCACTGTACTTGTGATATGGGTTATGTCAGGAGCCACCCACCGTCAGAATGGAAAATCTCAAGAAAATGACTGTCAGCGTTCAGTGGCTTTCCAAATTGGGCTTTTATGACTCATCATGAAATGGACTTTTACTTTTAGATATATTGTAGGTTTTAGGACACAATAAAACCGGCATGCTGACACTCAGAAAATTATCGATAACTCTGTTGAGCTTTTTTTTTACGAGCGGCTGATTTCATGGAGTTACAACATGTATGTAGAATGTCAGGATTTTGTACATGGAGTTAGTTGTGAGTCTGTGTGTACAAGTAGTTTGTGTGAGTGTGTACAAAGCCTTGGATCTGTTGCGACATGAGGTCTGGCCGGTGCAAAGGTCTGCTCTAGGAGACAATAAACTCATGTATTTCAATGACATGCTATGCACAATCCCTGTCTCATCTTGCATTTTTTATTAACACTTTACACTTTGTGTTTGGGATTTTGGGGTTTGAATTGTGAAAGAGTTTAACTACAGTTAAACCTTCTAAAGTGATCACCTGTTCAGGACGCCTACTCTACATGGACTCCCAAATTACATTTGTTTTTTCTCATCCCTCTCTAAGACGACCATCTGTCTGCAAGGACCACATTCTTCTCGATATTGGGTGGTTGTCTTAGACTGGTTTGACTGCACATGGTGTAAACTGAGGAAATTAACGCCTTTGTGACTGAAGTGTTTCATACCGAGGGACTGGCTTGTTTTGAGAAAAAAGGATTTCCGATTTCTCCATACTATGCATTTTAATTTTCGACACGCCGAATTTGATTCTGTTCAGGCTGTAGTTGCCGACAACAGCTTGTATACAAAATTAAGTAGTGCTGTATGTTGAACGCCAGAAAGTCCTGATCGTTCCAGTTGTCAGATTTTGCTGATTTTACACTGTACGTCGTGCATCATAGGTCACTTGGTGACTGCGATGTATGCAATGGTACACCAAACTTTGCGAAAGTGTTAATTCCCTCTAGGATTGGCCAGAAAGACGTGTACAACTGTATACATGTACATCAAACTGCAGAGCTTTTACTTTTAAGCTGTATATGTTGTTGAACAGAACAATTATGTTGCAATGGAGTTTCCAAAATGGCGTGGCTCTGACTTTGGCCATATGGAATACACCATTATGTAATTCTCCACATCACAGTGCATAAATGTACAGTAGCTTGGTATTAAATTCATTCAAAAGTGTCAGGTCATTTTCCTCAAATTTGATATTTTCAGTGTCACCAAATTTGTAACCACAGCAGACGTGTGTAGAGCCTTCTGTTGACCTTTCTCTGGTGCTAGATCCAGGTCGACATATGCAGCAACACTCGTAACTGACATTTACGAAATCTTACAGGAGAAGAAAAAACTGAATCATTTTAAAACTCTTAAGTCACACATCTCTCAAATACGGAGTGAAGATACACAAAGGCTATTCAGCTTCAGATCGACATCAAGTATTAACAACAATAATGACGGATTGCATTTATGTAGCGCGTATCCCAACTACTGGCTCTATGCCAATCTACAATCATTATTACCCCAGCAGACCAAGTCATTCAGAAACCTTCTCAACTTCCTGGGAAGTATACAGTGCAAGCTGCCATACAAGCGCTCAAACACTAACATACGGACAAGATCGTTCGCTGTCTATAGCCGGGTACCCATTTACACCTGTGTGAAGTGAGGAAAATTGGTGTAAAGTGCCTTTCCCAAGGACACAACGTCGGGCCGATTACGAGTCCGGCAGCCTAACAACTAGACATTGATTTTAGTACATATAAAATTACTTTTTGTCACATGTTTTTGCCAGTTACGTGAATGTTGCAGAGACGTTTTCTTAGTGCAACACTATCGTAAGTGCAAGTTACACGAGTGTTGCACACATTAGAGAGCCAGATGTCCTGCTCCCCAATACTGCAGCACGTGGATGCGGAGAGAAGGAGTACCGAGAGCTGTTACTTACCTCCCTTTATGTCGCAACTCCTAGCGCGTCGGCAAGGTCCCGTGGTGTTCGGCTCCACCATAATATGGTACAAGCCAAAATGGCAAAAAAAAAAAAAAAAAAAAAAGCTGGCTTCTCTATACATAAATTATGATAAATGCATCTTAATAGCTACCAGATGAAAAGAACAAGACACACACTTATTTTAGAGTGCACAATACAGAAAATCTCATCAAAATTATTATTAATATTAACCTAAAACCTATAAATTAGCGATAAATATTGATTCATATCAACCACGTCATGATGCTAGGTTTTTTTTTACTCTCTTACTCTTATGACGTAGTAACGTGCTAGAGTAGGAATTTTTATACTCTTCTGCGTATACATTTTTCTTTCTCTTTCCGCTTACTAATCCAGACCGAGCTTGCATCTCTTTATGAAATTATAAGCTCTCTGGTGGATGGTTATGACAATTCTGCACTGTCTTTTTTTTACATCTGTTGTTTTTTTGTTTTTCTTTTTTATATTGATACCGGAAAATGTTAGCATCACTATGAAGGTTTGAGTGACAGGCCAAGCTTGAACTTCAAGGACGAACTCGCCCATACTCACAAAAGATTATATTATATTATTCATGGTGCAATTAGTTTGCCCACCGGCGTCTGTGGTGTAGTGGTTAACTTGGTTAGGTGCTTCGCAGAGGACGTGAGTTCAAGGCCCGCGTTGGGCAGTTTGTTTGATCGAGTATTTTACACCGATCTCCGTTTTTTCTGCTGGACAATGTCCCTCTCAGCTCGGGTTGGACAACAAATTGAAGAGGCAAAAGTCACGATAATGACGTCGCTAAAAGCAGGATATTATTAGAGGATGTATTTTCCAAAGGAAACAAGTTCTTCCAGTTCAATACACAGTGGCAGTAATAGAAACTTCCCACGTTATTTCATGTTACTGTGCCTTTATCCATGTGGGTTGGTAAGCGAAGTTTTACATTGCGGACGTTTAAGATTCTTTGGTGGTTGAAAATCGGAAGAGTAGAGGCCTATTAGGCCGCCGTCCGGGCAAAATTACCCCCCCCCCCCCCCCGTAATACTATGGAATGGTTCTGGGCGCAGAAATAACCTAAATACAGTTGATGGAGTCCTAAAACCCTAAAAAAAAAAAAAGAAAAAAAAAAAAAAAAAGTATTTTGTTGCGGCAAGTCCTTTGGTCACCAAACCCTACTAATAATTCAATTTCACCTCTACTGTCTGCTACTACGATTATATACAACTACTACTACCACTATTCCTATTTTTATCCAGAACGGAGATAAGGTTGGCAAATTCAAAATCTGTTTATTAATAATTACGCTACGCCTTCGTGTACATTAAAGCTTACACTTACACAAGGGCTCGACAATGTTTGTGTTTTCACCGACTTCTTTTATCATGCGCCTTATCTAAGCAGGGATTCTGGGGCTCAGAAGGTTGAAAAAACAAGCTGGGAAATTATAATATTATGAATGTTTACCTCTAAATATGTGCTATCCTACTTCACCGTGGACTATCATGCGGAAGACCCGAGATCGACCCCGAGTCGAACAATCTGTCGGTTGTTTTTTTTATGTAGGGTTTTAATTTAACCCTCGCAGCCCGTGTTGGTGCTGACAGACAGGGTCGAAGTAGCCCGTCTCTTAAATGAACTTTCAGTGTTGCAGGGGACGTAAAACTGGTAACCAAATCAAATAAGTTCATATGGGCACTATAACTCCACTTAGAGGCGGGGAATGTAGAGATTCTGTTATTAGGACACTAACACGTGGATAGACGTGGAAGAAGCACATAACAGCAACCGGCGTCTGTGGTGTAATGGTTAGGCTCTTTGTTTATCACGCAGAGGACGTGAGTTTGAGGCCCGTGTTGGGCAGTTTGTTTGATCGAGTATATCTCCGTTTATCTGCTGGGACAATGTCCCTCTCAGCCCGGGTTGGCCCGGACAGGCAGGATCGAAGCAGCCCGTCCCTTAAATGACCTTACAGTGTTGCAAGGGACGTTAAGCCAAAACACAACTGAACCAAACATCACAGCAGATGCCGGGCAAACGCTATCTTGGCTTGATTCCAACATCCACGTACAATATTGAATAAGGCCTACATAACATTACAATACATAATTAGACTGCCCGTACTTGCTCTGACGATGTAGGCCTATAGTTCTTATCCCCCCCCCCTCCTTCCTTCTGTCTCGCTCTCTGCATTCTTCTCTTCCTAATGTCTCCTGTTCTTTCTCTCTCGCCTCCCCCTCCTCCTTCCTTCTGTCTCAGTCTCTGCATTCTTCTCTTCCTCGTTTCTCCCGTTCTTTCTCTCTTCCCCCTCCCACCTCCTCCCCTCTGTCTCACTTTATGCATTCTTCTCTTCTTCGTTTCTCCCGTTCTCCCCCCCCCCCCTTTCTCTGTATTTACCCCCTCCAATGTCCCTCACAGCGCAGTGTAGAGTATGCACCAGGATGCATTTTCCTGAGAAGACAGTGAGGGTCGGTCGACTCCTTCGTTTCCTTTGCGCTATATTTCTTAGGCCTCAGCATTTTTTCCCTTAAGTTCTGGCACCCAGATTTTCCGGATATCTTCCACAGAAAGCAGTCTATTTATAGAAGCCCGTAGTCTCAATTCTGTTCTAAAAAAAGAAAAGAAAAAAAAGTTCGGCCCATCTACGTTCGCAGTTTCGCAGTATGTAATGTTTACTCTCATCGCCCTGCATGCAAAAGAAGCGTGAAGCCGGAACTCCATGTCGGGACGAAAGTTATTTTTCCCCCGATTATCTCCGTCCTTCTGTTTAGATATGTAGGTGCTGACCTAGATAGCCGTGTCCTTCTCACTGATTCTCAGTTCTTAGCCCCCGAAATACAGTCTTGAAAAGTAGCTCACTCATGGGAGTAGGTGTATATCTCGACCTACAGTAACAGTGGAAGGAGTAAAAACCGAAGTGAAGAAATCGTTTTCCTTCAGCAAAGTGATTACGTTTCACAAAGGATTTCCCTCTTGAAAGGCAAGAAACTGGGTGAGTAAGGAGCTACTGATAAAATTAGTGTTGGTGAGAGAAATTACTATAGAATCTGGTAGTGGTTTTGATTGCTTTGGTTTGGTTACCAGTTTTACGCCCCCTGCAACACTGTAAGGTCATTTTAATGAGACGTGCTTCCTCGGCCGTGCCTTTCAGAGTGTCAGGGCCAACCTGGCCTAAGAGGGAAAAAATCCCAGCAGAGAAAATGGCCCAGATCGCCCGCATGTGGGATCGAACTCAGGTCTTACGCATGACATGCAAAGAGCCTAACCGTTTCCCCCAAAGCGCCCGTAGCAGTCTGGTAGTGGTGTTGCTGTGGTTCACCAAACGTAGAGATCTGCGACTGTTGCAGCTGTTCTGTATTTCTGATAATAAAGTGCACTGAGGCTGCCTTCCAGTGAGGGGACCGGCGCTGTGGTGTAATGGTTAGTCTCTTCGCCTGTCACGCGGAAGACCCCAGCTCGATCCCCGATCGCGGACGAACTGTTTTTTTCTGCTGGGATTTTTCCCTCTCAGCCCGGGTTGGCCCTGGCAGGCAGGGTCGAAGTAGCCCGTCTCTT